>CM068368.1:459069103-459126466 GCA_034769895.1 Magicicada septendecula
ACCTCCGCCAAAATAAAAAAGGGGGTACCTATCCTCGCTGCGACAAGTCTCGCTCCAAGCACTACAGCAGCAACAGGCAGTCATCGGGCCCGCCCGGACGCTGCCGTCACTGGGGCACGCACTGTGCTGTGCCCTACTCAACTTGGCAACTTGGCAACTTGGTATCTCACTGTACAGAGACAGAAAGAGAATCGATCAGACACACTTCTGCTCCAGCCTTGGACTGATCAGGACTGCTCTTCTTAGACTGCTCTCTCAGCTCTCTCGCTGGACCATCTCTACGGCTTTGCTGCCTTCGGCCACCTCGCCTTTCGACGAGGGATAACTTCTCTTCGTGGGAACCAAGCCAGCTGCTGCCGGTGAACTTAGTAGCTGGTAGAAGAAGCAGCTGGCCGAAGTTTGCCCTTGTAAGGACCACCTGCGCCGGAACAACATCTTGCCGGACAGGAAAGAAGATTGCTCTGGGCTCACCTGGTGAGTGCCGCATTTCCAGTGTGTAATTCCTAACTTGTTCACGACCGTTAGGTAGCGCTGCCCCGGACGATCCTTGCAAGCCCCCACCAGTGGTAAGCGAGCTAGGATATCGCCGGGGTAAAGGGGCCAGTGGACACCAGTCTTGGTAAGGACTGGTATTCAACGAAGCTGGTCGTTAGCCCAGCTCCTCCCGCATCGTCGTGAACAAGGAAGACGCGCGGGTAATCCGGCTTCGGCCGGACCCGAGATCCCTGGCGTCTGGCAGTGACTGCCTAGCAGTCTCTGCCCGGCAGCCGTCGCACCTGGCCAGCATGCCTTCTACAGGCAACGGCCCAAGTGCCGAGTCGCTCGGCCCCGCCTTGCTACCCCATCTGGGCGACTCGCCCGATTCGCCTCGGGCGATGGAGACGGACGATCCTCTCCCCAACCCGATTCCCCCTCTGCCGGCAGACGAGTCGGGCGAGTTCGCGACCGTTGGTCGGCGAAATCGCCCGGCTAAGAAGCCCAAGAGGACCCACGCACCTGGATCCACTTCCTCACAGACCTCGGCCATGGACATTGGACCTTCTCAGGGCCCACAGGTCGCGGTTCCGACTACTTCGACAGCAGCTCCGGCTGCTGCTGCTGTTGGTCGTGCGCCGCCCCTGTACGTCCATAGCGTGTCAAATGTCGCCGCCTTATACAGACGGCTGATCGCGGCCCACGGCCTGTCGGCCGACAAGCTTGACCTGAAGCTGCTTGGCGGTGATACGGTCAGGATTGTCGTCCGCCAGCTCGAGGACCATCGCTTGGTCGAGGCCTTCCTCCAAGCACATAACCTCCAATATCATACCTTCACTCCTAAGCGAGTCAAGCCCTTGTCTGTCATTTTGCGAGGGCTTGACGCGCACACTGATCCTCAGGAGATCCTTATGGAACTCCGCGACCTCGGGTACCCGGTGCAGGCAATTTTCCGCCTGTTCACTCACTCAGAGACCCGAGTCCCTCTCCCGCTCGTCCGTCTCCAGCTCGAGAAGGGCGAGGCTGCAGACAAAATTTTCCACCTGACGCGGCTGTTTGGCTTCCGCGTCAGGGTGGAAACCAGTCGTCCCCAGGGCAAGCTCGCGCAGTGCCACCGGTGCCAGAGGTTCGGCCACCACACCGACGTCTGCCGCAATGCCCCGGCCTGTCTCCGATGTTCTCTGGGACATTCAACACAGGCCTGCACTGTGGCAGACAAAACCAAATTTCGCTGCATAAATTGTGGTCAAGGCCACGCAGCGTCTAACGTAAACTGCCCGGTCTATAAGGCGGAGCTCCTGCGGAAGCAAAAGCCGCAGGGGCCCCTCCCGAAGCCACGGCAGCCAGTTATGCAGCCCCAACCTAGACAGCCTAAAATGCAGGCTAGGCCTAAACCTCAGGCACAACCGGCACGGCGCGCGCCCTCTCCGGCTCCACCTCCAGCCCCTACAAAGGCAACTAAACGTACCGCGTCTCCTTCCACAGCAGAGACACGCCCAGTAGCTGTTATCTCGGTTTTGGAGCCGGAGAATGAACCCTCCACCTCCGCGGAACCTCCTACTCCCGCCTCTGAACCAGAGGTAGCCTCGCCGCCCCTGCCACCTCCGCGATTTCCGCGAGCAGGCATCAAACCCAGGAACAAAGGGATACCCACACCGGATGCTCGGCCCCGAGCTCCTGCCTGCCCACAGCCCAAGAAAAGTCCTGCTTCCCGGTACAACAAGTCCGACGAAGCGCAACAGCGTACTTTTCCTGCCGCTGATCCAAAACCGTCTGGCCCTGGTCCTATGGCTTCCACCATGACCCGATCTGCCGTAACACCTGGTCGCTCTTATGCGGCCTCAGTTTCCAGGCAAACCACCCAGTCCGTCAGTTCCAATGACGCACAGTTCGTCCGCGGCTTTCTGTCTAGCTACGACCTCCCGAAAGTCGCATCTCTCTTCAGGTCCATCCGAGCCCGCCTGGAAACTGCTGACCCAACTGAGAGATTCATGCTCTTGGTGGAAGCCTGCGAAGTCATAGGTCTTCTATGAACCGAGCCCTTAGACGAGATCTCTCGCTCGTAGCCTGGAATGCTAATAACATCGGTACCAAGCATTCCGACCTTCTTGAATTCCTGGCTCGGTTCAAACCCGACGTACTTCTCCTCGGGGAAACCCACCTGACCCCGGCGAACCGGTTTCGATTACCAAATTACGTGGTTTATCGGGATGACCGAGTTGGCCGACGAGGAGGCGGCACGGCGATCGCGGTGAGGACCTCCATAGGTCATCATCGTGTCGCTTTGCCGCAGCTTACCAACCTAGAGGCCACCGCCATTGAGGTCCACGGAGCTCTTGGCGGCGTCCTCGTGGTCTCAGCTTACAAGCCCCCACAAGCTGAACTCCTTGTCAGCGACCTGGACGTCATCTTCGATTCCCATCGAAGGGTAATTTTGGCCGGCGATCTGAATTGCAAGCATCGCGTTTGGAATAGTCGCCTGACTACTCCGAACGGGAGGCGCTTGCTCAGTTTTGTTGCATCGCGCCGGGCGATGGTGTTTGGTCCAGCGCAACCCACGTTCTTTCCGTCACTGCCTAACGCGGCTCCCGATGTTCTGGACATCGCGGTGACCCAAGGAATTGTCTGTCCGGTCGAGGTATTCTCACTTACGGAGCTGACATCCGACCACAACCCTATCTTGGTCCACGTCGCTACCCAGCACGCCTATGCACGTTCTGACAAGCAGAAGGTCATCGATTGGGATCGCTACGGCCCGGCCTTGTGCCGTAGATTGCCGCCAGCGGCCCCACTCGATTCCGTTCGCCTCCTAGACGAAGCAGTTGCGGGAATCGAAGAGGCAATCATCTCGGCTATAGGCGTGTCTTCACGTACGCGAGCTGGCTTCACGCCTGACTACCAACGCATCCCTGAGGAAGTCTCTCTTCTCGCTCGCGAGAGGAATTACTTCCGGAAACGTTGGCAGAGGACCCGTGATCCGGCCGATAAGGCAGCATACAATCGGCTCACCGGACGACTGCGTGGCAGTCTGAAGGCGTTCCGACGTAGCTGTTGGGAACTCGACGTGGCCCGAACGGGGGATGCGGACCCGCAATCTCACCCGTACAGAATACCTACCGCATTGACGGGACGGAGGCGCCGACCTCCACTTCCCGCCATTGTTGGACCGTTCGGTCGACTCCTGGGTCGCCCGGAGGAGAAGGCCGAGTACTTGGGCTTGTGTTTCGAGCGTCAGTTCGCTCCCAACCCGCCCATGGACTGGGACTTCGACGAACAAGTCGAGATGGCTGTGGAAGACTTTCTGTCTCTTCCGATCACGGCGGAGCCCGAACCCATCTCTTTGGAAGAGGTCTCAGATCGGCTCGCTGAACTTCAGCCAAGAAAGGCTCCAGGCCCGGACGGTGTTACTAACACCGCTCTACGACTTCTTCCCGAGCCTGGAGTTCAATTCTTGACTGATTTGTTCAACGCGTGTCTTAGACTGGCCTACTTTCCCAAGAAATGGAGAAAGGCGACGGTTATCGTGATCCCGAAGCAGGGAAAGGATACCACCCGCTCGGAAAACCTCCGGCCTATCAGCCTACTTTCCGCTACGTCCAAGGTTTTTGAGCGCCTCGTGCAGCGTCGTGTACGAGAGCATCTAACCAACTTTGACGTGCTGGTCCCCGAACAGTTCGGCTTTCGTGTGGGGCATTCGACCACTCATCAACTGATGAGACTGGTGGAAAGCATCACGGAAGCCGGGTGTCGGAGAGAACGGACCGTTGGCTGTTTCTTAGATGTTGAGAAAGCCTTCGACAGCGTATGGCATGATGGCCTTTTATTCAAACTTAGGGAAGTCCAGCTCCCGGACTGCTACCTCCATCTGGTTGCTAGCTTTCTGACGGAGAGGACCTTCTGCGTGAGAGTTGGCGATTCTGTCTCTTCCGAGAGACGAATCACAGCCGGCGTCCCTCAAGGTAGTGTTCTAGGCCCCCTTCTGTTCTCGATCTACGTCAACGACGTGCCGAGACAGCCTGGAGTCCAGATGGCCCTCTTCGCTGACGACACGGCCGTATTTACGGCCGATCGTCATGAGGAAAGGGCCGTCCTACGACTGCAGCGCCAGCTCGACACGCTCGTGGACTGGACTGAGAATTGGAGAGTGCAACTCAACGCCACCAAGAGCGTAGCCGTCGAATTCTCCAAGCGACGGAAGAACCCCGTTAGGCAACTACGTATCGGCAGAACGTACTTGCGCTGGTCCAACGAGGTCAAGTACCTCGGCTTACACCTCGACCGTCGGCTCACCTGGCGTACCCACGCACAGGCAGTTCTAAAGCGAGCATCCACTCGCCTGTGCGCACTGTTTCCACTCCTGATCAGCTCAGCCATGACCAGGAAATTGGGTAGGATGATCGTCGGCGCGTATCTGCTGCCGGTCATTACCTACGCCTGCCCGGTCTGGGGTTACCTCGCCGCAATGCATAAAAAGAAGTTGCAGAGCGTCCTCGACAGGGGGCTTCGGCTAGCGGCCAAAGTCCCCCGTCGCTTCTCATCTCGCCTTCTAAGGAGAGGACTTGGCGTCCGCTCCTTAGACGACACTTTCAGGCGGCTTGCACGCAAATTTTATGCACGTGCGGCGAGGTTCCCAGGCAATCCTCTAGTGACTGGGCTGGGAAGGTACCGTATACGCCCAGGTGATTCGTGGAAACGCCCTCGGTGCATACTGCGCTAGCGTAGGCTAGCACAACAGCCGAGAATCGGCCTGCTATAGAGCACGCGCCCTACTTGGGCAGGGCCACGAGGCAGGAGCTCCAGAAGGTAGCTCGGAACTCAGTTTCCCGTGCGGTTCGTCTCTGCGACGCACAACCGCAAAGCCCAGAGCGAAAAAAAAAAAAAAAAAAAAAAAAAAAAAAAAAGTATCTCACTGTTGCTTGTTCCCAGTACATTGGGGACGTGTTCGGCGTACATCTATTCGAACAAGTTTTGCTACTGAAGATGGCCACCGGTGGTGCGGCCGAAACGTATAGCGCCAATGCATCAAGCAATCGACCACGGCCTTTCAGCCCGGAAGTTTTATCCAATCATATTGACACCGGCCGTGAAAGCCTACGTACTAAAGTTATTTGATTCTGTTTGAATTTACGGCAGTTATCGTTCATCATGAAAGTATTTCTCTTGTTACAACATAAAATGTTGCAGGTAAACTACCCCTTTCTCGCAACTGATCTTCACCAAAATCAATAGGTCTTGAGTCCTCTCCAATGCAGGGATGCCTGCAAAACATTACTTAATTCTGTTTGAATGTGCGGCAGTTATCGTTCGTCATAGAAACAATTACTCTTGTTAAAACATTAAAGGTGGCAGGTAAACTACCCCTTTCCCTTAACCGATCTTCACCAAAATCAACAGACCTTGAGTACTTACAACTTCAGGAACGTATGAAAAACATAATTTGATTCTGTTTGAATGTGCGGCAGTTATCGTTCGTCATAGAAACAATTACTCTTGTTAAAACATTAAAGGTGGCTGGTAAACTACCCCTTTCCCTTAACCGATCTTCACCAAAATCAGCAGGCCTTGAGTATTTAAAACTTAAGGAATGTATGCAAAAAATTTGATTCTCTTTGAATATGCGGCAGTTATCATTCGTCATTAAAATAAAATTACCCTTTTAAAACACTAAAGGTTGCAGGTAAACTACCCCTTTCTCTTAATCGATCTTCACCAAAATCAATAGGCCTTCAGTCCTCTACATTTCAGGCTGTATGCGAAACATAATTTCTATTGAGAAATAGAGTTCTCAAGAGCTATTGTTTTTGGTGAAGATCGGTTAAGGGAAAGGGGTAGTTTACCTGCAACGTTTTATGTTTTAACAAGGGTAATTTTTTCTGACGAACGATAACTGCAGTAAATTCAAACAGAATCAAATACTTTTTGCACACCTTCCTGAATTATAGAGTACTGTACTCACGGTCTGTTGATTTTGGTGAAGATCGGTTACGAGAAAAGGGTAGTTTACCTGCAACGTTTCATGTTTTAAAAGGGTAATTTTATTGTTATGATGAATAACTGCCGCATATTCCAAGAGAATCAAATAATGTTTTGCATATATTCCTGAAGTTTTAAGTACTCAAGGTCTGTTGATTTTGGTGAAGATCGGTTAATGGAAAGGGGTAGTTTACCTGCAATGTTTTATGCTTTAACAAGGGTAATTTTATTTTTATGACGAATGATAACTGCCGCATATTCAAAGAGAATCAAATAATTTTTTGCATACATTCCTGAAGTTTTAAGTACTCAAGGTCTGTTATTTTGGTGAAGATCGGTTAAGGGAAGGGGTAGTTTACCTGCAACGTTTCATGTTTTAACAAGGGTAATTTTTTCTATGATGAACGATAACTGCCGTAAATTCAAATATAATCAAATTAGTTTTTGCATACATCTCTAAATAGTAGAGAACTCAAGGCCTGTTTATTTTGGTGAAGATCGGTTAAGGGAAAGGGGTAGTTTACCTGCAACATTTTATGTTGTAACAAGAGGAATTTTATCATGACGAACGATAACTGCCATAATTTCAAACAGAATCAAATAATTTTTTACATATGTGCTGAGTTGTAGAATACTCAAGGCCTATTGATTTTGGTGAAGATCGGTTACGGGGAAAGGGTAGTTTACCTGAAACATTTTTTGTTGTAACAGAGTAAAGTACTTAATTTTGATAAATAAAGTATCCTGATAAGATCTTAATAATTCACTGTAGAAACGCAGATGAAATATCTATAAATAAAGAGGCTAGTTGAACGGGGTGGGGTGAATCTTCTATAAATGAAAATTATAGTTGAAGGGGGAGGGGATAATTTTTATTTATGTCATGTGTACTACGTTATTGGCAACAAAGAAGTAGTTTGTTGTTAAAATTCCTTCCTGGGCTGTTTGGGCTTGATCCAATGTTTTCTACAAAACCAGACGTTTTGGCAGTGCTATCAACTGCCATCGTCAGTGAAAATTGAGTGCACTATCGTGAGGTGGTATACGTTAGTGATCACAGTACTGTGATTAAGGCTGAAGAAGAAGTAGTTTATATAGAAATAGTTCATTTCGAAAAGTATTTTAAATATAAATCTTAGAACATGGAAGTCATGTATGGTTCTCCATACCGATATTTTACTTCCATGTTCCATAAGGAAATGGAAGTATGGTGATGGCAAAAACAATCGTTGTCGACAGTATTGCAGATTCTTATTGTACTACCCTCAAAACATGAAAAAAAGTCATTTTTCGAAAAGTGTGTGCGTGTGTGTCTGTAGATTTTTTTTCTATGGCAAACGATAACGGCTGCAAATTCTAACAGAATCAAATAATTTTTGCATACAGCCCTGAATTGTAGAATACTCAAGACCTATTGTTTTTGGTGAAGATCGGTTAAGGGAAAGGGGTAGTTTACCTGCCACATTTTATGTTTTAACAAGGGTAATTTTTTCTATGACGGATGATAACTGCCGCACATTCAAACAGAATCAAATAATGTTTTGCATGCATCCCTGAATTGTAGAGGACTGAAGGCCTTTTGATTTTGGTGAAGATCGGTTAAGGGAAAGGGGTAGTTTACCTGCAACATTTTCTGTTTAGCAAGGGTATTTTCTATGGCAAACGATAACCGCCGCAACTTCAAACAGAATCAAATAATTTTTTTGCATACAGCGCTGAATTGTAGAAGACTGAAGGCCTATTGATTTTGGTGAAGATCAGTTAAGGGAAAGGGGCAGTTTACTAGTAACATTTTATGTTTTAACAAGGGTAATTGTTTCTATGAAAAACGATAACTGCCGTAAATTCAAATAGAATCAAATACTTTTTTGCAAACCTTCCTGAATTATAGAGAACTCAAGGCCTGGTGATTTTGGTGAAGATCGGTTAAGAGAAAAGGGTAATTTACCAGCAACATTTTATGTTTTAAAAGGGCAATTTTATTTTTATGACGAATGATAACTGCCATAAATTTAAACATAATCAAATAAGTATTTGCATACATCCCTAAATTGTAGAGAGCTCAAGGCCTGTTGATTTTGGTGAAGATCGGTTAAGGGAAAGGGGTAGTTTACCTGCAACATTTTATGTTGTAACAAGAGAAATGTTTTCATGACGAACGATAACTGCCATAAATTCAAACAGAATCAAATAATTTTTTATATATGTGCCTGAGTTGTAGAAGACTTGAGGCCTATTGATTTTGGTGAAGATTGGTTACGGGGAAAGGGCAGTTTACCTGAAACATTTTTTGTTGTAACAAGAGTAAAGTACTTAATTTTGATAAATAAAGTATCCGGACAAGAAGATCTTAATAATCCACTGTAGAAACGCAGATGAAATATCTATAAATAAAGAGGCTAGTTGAACGGGGTGGGGGTAATCTATAAATGAAAATTATAGTTGAAGGGGGAGGGGATAATTTTTATTTATGTCATGTGTACTATGTTATTGGCAACAAAATAGTTTGTTAAAATTCCTTCCTGGGCTGTTTGGGCTTGATCCAATGTTTTCTACAAAACCAGACATTTCGGCAGTGCCATAAACTGCCATCATCAGGTCGAGTGCGATAACGTGTGGTGGTATACGTTAGTGACCACAGTACTGTGGTTAAGGCTGAAGCAATAAGTGGAAAGAAGTAGTTTCTATGGAAACATTTCAGTTCGTAAATGATTTTAAATATAAATCTTAGAACATGGAAGTCATGTATGGTTCTCCATACCGATATTTGTATTTTAAATATTGGCCCAATGAAGATGCTGGCCCTAATAATTGGAATCTACTGTATACAGAATACAGTATTTTTTGACGTGCTATATATTAACCTCAATCTATACACCTCCTGACCATTGTGTAGCCATTTATATAACCAGTCTTCTTTTAAGTTTCTCTCCAAGCTGTTACTAAGATCTGGCTCATTGATTGCCTCCTACATTAACTGTTACAAAAAAAGCACCATGTGTGTTGGTCAAGATTGATGGCCACTTCGTGTGGATTTTTAAATCAAATTGAAAATGGCTTTGTTACTCACTATGTGGAAGTTCTGTTCAGTAATACTAAAAAAAATCCTGTTTTTCCTGCAGTAGCCATGCAATGACTCAAACTCAAAATATGTCAAAAATAATAAAATTGTTACAAAAAAATGTTTCAAATGACTTTTACACCTTTTAGAATTTTCTACACTATTTTTCAATTTTAATTTTATTAATCCATAATAAAATGTGACCAAGTTACAGCAGTTTGTTATTTGATAACAGACATATGTATCGAACCAGCAGTGAGCTTTCACAAAGTGGGATATGGTGTGTGCTTTTCACAAGGAATTTAGAGATGTTAAGAAATATTTACATAAATTTAATATAATTAATTAAATATAAATGCATGTGTATGATCGTATAGATGTTAAAAAAATTGGTTTTCGTCTCTTTTATTCCCTCTCAAACTGCCCTTGCATCTCCTAAATGACTCTGCTCATGGTTCTTGAAATTACATGTTTCAGAACAGCTGTGCTATTTTCTGCTGATGCTGTAACTTTTACTATTACTCTGGAAAATACTTTAATACAGTAGAACTTCTAATACCAGAGCTTCAATTTTACTACTAGCGACCCAATTAACCAAGCTTCTTTCCTGTGGTTTTCCTTACTTGATTTTTCCTTAAAAATCACAAAACTGACTAAATACTTTTTTTAATGCACTATTTCCTATTTAGTATGTACACAAATATCAATACAGCAGTCATACAGTTAGACATGTAAGTTAAAACTTTTAACTTTCCCTACCAATGTGCTGACTTGGATCTTAACCACAGTTAGGTTTCTGCACTTCTAAAAATAAGAATGATGATAGGACATTGTATCTTATTGATTGTATACCCACATTTACAAAGTAAACATGTGACATTTTTTAAATGATTTTATGGTCACAATTCAGAGAAAATATTAGCAGATGAATAAGACAATTAAATTTGTAGTCACAAATTCATAAATGTTATCGCCAGATGCTGAATTGTATACTGGTATAGTACTCTGTGAGACAGTGTGATATTTACAGCACATGGAATTAGAAGTAATAGTTTTGAAATAAAAAAAGCCTGAGATTTATATAATATACAACACATAATAATCACTTACCTTCTTTATCCTCCTCTTTTACTTCAGCTGATTTGCACCTGAAATTCTGATGTTTCATTTCTTCTAACACTGTCAAGTTGATTGACTTGATGAAAGAGAATTCACTAGCAGAACTGCACACTGCCCTGAGTGTGGAGTTACAGTAATGTTTTGGAGGATGGAAAAAAAGTTGGGTGTGGTATACTCCAACTGGAAGGGACTACTTTAAAGATGAGAAGTTTCTAATGTATGTGAATAATTTTTATTTATTTAAAGTTCATGAATTTTATAGATATCCTGTACATGTACAATAACAATGTTCATTACAAACATTTCACTCTTTTTCAACAAATATCCTCAGGAAACAAAAAAGTCACCTGTACTGAGACTGTTGACACCATAACTCTGCTTTTATTACCAGTTTCAGAGCTAGACAGTATTTGAAATTTTACAAATTAATATACTATCACAACATAGAAAAACCATAAACCTGGTTTTAACATGTATCCAAAAATATATTGTGCTAGTATTTAAAAAAAATATTAAATTCCCACTTGCCAGTTCTTATAAAAATTAAGCTACCGTTGCTATACTTATAACTCTGATGAAGTAATTATAATTTTATGAAATGAGTTCATATGATATAATTTTATATTCAGAAAAGATAATTATTTTTGTAAAACACACACACAAGGTGATACTAACCAAAATATTCTGGATCAATTTCAAAATAGGGACATGTGTTTGCTCTATCAGTATGGTGAACATCGCAAAATTAAGTGTACATCTGTTATTTCAAGTACGCTTTTGTATCACTGTTTTATAGTATCTGACAGTTTTTATAACAGACCCTAAGAAGGAAGAATATTCATTGGCAGACGCAACCTGAGCAACTAGTCTCCAAACAGCCAAATATCTCTTCAACTCTGTCCCCTGTTTTGCAGCAACAACAAATCCCACTACTTAGGCAAACTCATTGTTACCATGTATGTGATACCGATGGATACATATGCGCTCACTGCACGAGTCTACTTGACAAAATCCCACAAACGAAAGCTCCAGTCTCTCCTGGACCGAGGTTTGAGACGGACCCATGAAGCCCATCACCTAACTTCGAACCTGACTATCCATACTGCGTCAGTGTGTTCCTTGAATGCCACTATATACACTTCCCATAAATTCTGCTACTGCACCCATTTCCACGGGAACCCTCTCATCAGCGTCCTTTGTCAACACCTTGGCAAACAGCCACACTGAATTAGACTCTGTTTAATTTAAACCCTCAGCTGGTAGCAGGCCATACCTAAACCCAACACATTTTCATCCTTGTGTCTGCGGCAGCATATCACTGAAGCTCGGAACATGGTATAATGACAGATGATGGGCTTGCCTGACAACTTGTACAGCCTTTAATCTCTCTAGTTCTCAAGTATCCATTATACTGGAGAACTATAACGGATTATACTTTTACATATATTGAAAGAAAGCAAAAATACTTCAAATGATTCAAAAAGGTTCTGTAGGCAAGTGTACTTGGTTGCAGACAAGTTTATCAGTGGTATGCCACTTCAAGGCAAGGTTACTTCATGGCATCACAGGGAGCTAGACTAGCATAATCTTATGAATTGATTATGTGAGACAGGTTTGCATTGTATACAGCCAAATTTGTCTCTGATTTCATGATGGCTGATCAAATACAACTATGACTTGATGTATGCACACAGCTTCAAGTCTTTATGAACAATAAAATGTTCTTGTTCATGGAATTATGAGACGTATTTGTCTTTATGACCATTAGATTCTAACAGTGGCGAAGCTAGTAGTTATTGAATGGGTATGCAAAAAGACATACCTTAAATTTTTCTGGGAGTAGGTCCACATGATGGGTTTTCTTACTTGCAAAAATTATCAACCACAAGATCCTTGAACTGCTGATCACTCATCAGTTCCTTCATAAGGATTTCCTAAACAGCAATGGTACTAAGATGGTTGAGCCTTTTATTAGTCATCGTATTGTGCAATAGGTTTTTAAATTTTATGAAAAAGTCAAAGAATACCTTTAATAATGTATAAAGAATTTTTAGTACTTACAAGTACACCTCTAGGTATTCCAGTCAGTCATTTTTTAGTTTTTCATCCAAGACGCGTTTCGGAACAGTTGTGTTCCATCTTCAATTGGATCATTTAGTAAATTTACATAACATTTATAAAAAATGTTTACTCAGGTGAGCGTCGTCGAATAGATAAAAGGTTTTTAATATATTTAGAGTTCTCATACTCCTTTCAGTAGTAGCCGTGGTTACAGGAAATGTTACACTAAAGGAATCAATTTGGAAATTCCACATGCATTGGTTCCAATAGTTAAGGAAATTATAATATTTTTTGAGGAGACAAGTGTTTTCTAAAATTAGAGTAAATATTTATTAATTCATTTTCTAGACATTACAACAATATTAACATAATCTTTCCATGCCTAATTCTTGTTTCCCAGACTTGGAAAAGTTAATAAAAATTTTTAACTGATGAAAGTTAAAGTTAAAATAAAATTAACTGATTAAAAGTTAAAACATTGTTTTTTCTTTTTTTGGTGTATTATTGTTATTGAGCAAATTACTTTATGCCTTGTGTATGCGCTCCCGTTTGAGGAGCCACAAAATGATAATGATGGTTTACAGTCAAATGACTGGAATGTTGCAGCAAATTAAGTATTTGCCGGTATGCACGCCACTCATCAGATATTGTAGTGGACCCTGGTTCATTATATTCCTGTACGAGAGGAAGGAGAGTAGCTGCTGACCGATCTTCGACTCTACACAAGAAGCATTCCTTGGTTTCATGGCAGTATCCGCCAAATACAGTAGAACTCTTAGTTATCCAAATAGTTCTCCAGTTAATCCGAAAAAAAAGTAAGCAAATGAAATACATGTAAGAATGTGTTAGCTATGCATCATAGCTTACGTACTGATCAGTACAATGTTTTATGGCCTACTGCTCGCCTAAAATTATAATTATGTGTGAGTATTGTTTTTAATTTTTTTTAGTAAAAGTGAACATTTTGCAAAACACGTGTGATCTGGTTTTTATTAAGATACTCTAGTTATGTAATAAAAAATAAACAAAAGTGATTTTTGAGCAATTTTCGCATTTTCTTTCACAACATAACCTTTTTCTTATTTTTTGTCCCAATTATCCGAATTTCTGCATATCCGAATTATGTCTGGAACTCATTAGTTTGGATAAATGGAATTCTACAGTACCCACTGTTGTGGTAATACCCGGCCAACATTATTTTTTCTCCTGCCAAAGACACTCGTCAATTTCAACCATTAAATTAGGTTCTCCAATGTTTTGTGGGTTGTTTATGAGGTCTAAGGCACATATACTTCTTAAATAAGCAGTCCACTCTGTGTGTGTGCTGCCATTAATTTTTACTGTGTTTTACACTACTACGCTGATCACACCAGTAATAAATAAACAAAATTATTTTTATGAGCGGCAGTTTGGGCCCCTCAAAAAATTTGCCTGGCGAACTGGCTTATACTTGTGACAAATTTTCTTATTGCAACACCAAAGTTGTCAATTTCCAAGATGCAACACCATATCATGACCATTAACGCAACGACGAGGATTATGAAGCAATCCTTTTTCTTGAAGAAACTGCATCCTCTTCTGTGCCAATAACAGTCATCAGTTCATCATATCTAATCATTCTGTATAATTAATATAAAACTTACAACAAAGAACACCGATTAAAAATGTAATGTAACCTAACGAGCACGTAAATGGAAGAATTTGAGCACGTGGTGTACAGTGAGAATGCCGCTGTTATTGTGTGTGGACAAATTTAATTTGAATTATTGTATGAGAGTAACTTTCTTGAATTCATTGTTGTTTGTGACTTATTAAAAGTTGGTAAGTAGCAAATTCATAAGTGTTTTATTTTCGTTTCCACTGTAGTATACAACGATTGGTGAGACCGTCGTAACAATATTAACAAAACCATCCCAGTTCATTAATTACTATACTTGAGGATTATAATTACATGATAGTGTGGTGTAAAATATAAATATAGATATATATCCACTAATTTAAAATATAAAACATTATTGTTATCTCATTTAAAACTTGCAGAAGTCAATCCAAATAAATGATGTCCCAATGAATGTACATAAAAGGCAAAATACAAGTGTGCTGTCATAGACAGGCCCGCCCAGAGGAATTCTGGGCCCCAGGGCAAACCAGATTGTGGGCCCCCCCCCCAAACGAGGCAACCATCTGTTCCCCTGAAATACGTGTTTATGTGGTATACATACATATACATATACATGTGGTATATGTATACATATACATATATGTGTGTGTGTGCATGCACGCTTATGTATTACACACACACACATAACGGGTACCTTAAGATTTTCAAACGTCAACCCTCATTGAGTGACCCTTCAACTATAAGAGAGGAGTGATTCTTCTACTCATCATCATCACTGTATTTTTAGTCAGTAAAAATGAAATAAAGTAATGTTATCAGCATTCAAACACTGAACCAAAAGTGAAAAAATTAATTAAGTTTAATCAAACAGATCTTGAAAACTGTTAAAAGTAAACAAAATTTTATTTCTTATAGACACTTTACAAAATTAAGGATTACAGTGTCTAGAAAGGCAATGATATTGTAAATTAACACACTGAATATTCTGTTGTTATACAGCTTAAAAATTTACATCTTTTGGAGAACTTACGATTTTATTTTTATTAGTTAACAAATAAAAAATGAAACAATTAAAAAGTAATGTACAGAGTTAAAATAGCCACACATATTAATAAAAATGTAACTTGCAAGTTCAGCAAACAGAGAACTATATAAAATTAAAAAATCAATTTTCTTGCTTTATTGTTTGCAAAATCTTCAATAATGTCACTGAAATCAACACTACGGGTAAGATCAGCCTCCATGGCAAGAGTAGTTAGTCTGCACAGTCTTTCTTGACCCATTGTAGATCTGTTGTAGTTTTTTATTCTTTTGAGTGCACTGAAAGAACGCTCAGCTCCTGCTACCGACACTGGAAGTGTGCAAAATAAACGGATAGCTATGCACAGATTTGGAAACAGCAACTCTAGTTTTAAGCGCCTAATTTTATTTATCAACTTAAATGGTGGCAAAAAGTACCAATACTGGCCGTATGAACACATTTTAGGTGAATAAGTTCTTCTATTAAAGCTTCTGAGATGTCCTCTGGAAAGATAGAAAGTAACTCTTTACAGGAATTGGCAATTGCAGTATTGTCTTTACCCGGGTATTGCCACAAACACTGAAATATGTTACTAAGCTTCCTTGCATTATTGAATCTTTCACATAGCCCACTGGTAACAGAGTCAATCACTCTGTAGAAAACATCTATTCTAAATTCTCTCTCCACTGCTTCCTGTGTCTCTGAGCCACTGTTTTGTTCAAATTCTTTATCAGACACTTCGTAATGAAAATGCTTCCTCTTCTTCTTTCTTTTTTCATCAAATTCTGTTTCTGTAGGCATTTGATTAGCCATATACTGTGCTACGAGTTTAGCTTCTTGTAGAATAACGTCAAATTTATCTCGTAAATTGTTCGTTTCCTTTATAAGGCTATCGATGTGAGACACTTCCTCATCAAGAGTGGCTTATGTTGCTTGGAGAACTTTGTTTCGGTGATCGACTGAAACCAGTATTTTAAACCAAATTATGGCCATTAGTATGTATTTAAAAGATTTCAGATACTTCTCAATTCCCAAAAGTGTAGTTTTACTTTTAGCTGACATATTAAGTTTGAGACATTCAGCTACAGCCCTTTTTACACCAGGAAGATGTTTAGCGAAAGGCTTTACAGCATCAACTCGTGCTTACCACCTTGTATCTGAAAGTTTGTTGAGTGAACGTTTTATTTCTTTTTGAAGAATTTCCCACCTTTGAGGAGACTTTGAGAAAAACTTGTGTAACTGTTCCAAAACACCGAAAAACGTTACAGCGTCCTCGCATGATTCAGCTGCATTGACACCACATAGGTTGAGACTATGTGCTGCACAATTAGAAAATAAAGCATAGGGGTTGATTTTCAGCTATGCAAGTTTTAACACCTTTGTACACTCCAACCATGTTCGCTCCATTATCAAAGCCCTGCCCCCTACAATCATTCAAAGAAATGCCATGCTTAGCCAATTCATTTACAATTTCATTTGCGATATCTTCTCCACTTTTTAAATTGCACTTTACAAAACATAATCGAGAGTTGTACGAAAGGTTTAAAGATCTTCCGATCGTGCAACTCATACAAATTAACAAATTGCGTTGGGCTGGTCATGTGCAGAGAATGGCGGAGGATAGAATCCCAAAAAGTTATGAATTATTTGCCGATGGGAAGGAGAAGGAAAGGAAGACCGCGTACAAGATGGCTGGACCAGGTTGGTAAGGAGGCAGTGAGGCTGGGTGCAGCAAACTGGTGGACATTGGCCGAGAGTAGAGACCAGTGGGGAAGATTTCTTTTGGAGGCCAGGGCCCGGACTGGGCTGTAGCACCGAGGATGTATGTATGTATGTACTTTACAAAACTTAGGAATCTCTCTTTAATTTTATAGCCGTATTCGTTTTCTAACAAATATCTTAAAATAAATGTCACCTGTTCCTCATGTGTTATATCTGGTGTTGCATCTACTAATATGGCATAGTACTTGGCCTTTTGTCTTTCAATTAAAATATGGTTAAGAACTTTTTTCCCACAAATGTCAATGAATTCGTTTTGAGATCTCCAGGACAAATAATGGGCTTGTAAACGTTTTTCATTTTCTTGGGATTCTTTTACTTTTGTAACATGCTCTCGTAGCAAAGGATCATATTTAGATAATAACTCTGTAATTCCTAAGAAATTTCCATTATGGGGATCACCAAGTTTTGAGGATTCACCCCTAAAAGGAAGGCCCCTCTCAGCTATAAACAAAATCACTGCTAGTAAATGTTGCAGTAATTCCTGCCAGTACTTTTTTCTTTGGGTTAATTCCTCATCAAGATGAGACTGAATATCAGTCCCTTCTTTTACACGTCTTTCTACAGCTCGCCACTCAATATAGCATTTTTTTGTGATGAGTACAAGTTTCATGTTTCGGGAGCCTATCGTAGAGTTTTCGCCACCCCATCTCCTTCTTCCATCCTTCCTCGCTCATAAGAACTGAACAGTTGCTATTGCTATCAGTGAGCTCACTGGGAGAGCTGAACAATCGACAAGGAAAACAATAGAGGGACTGATTTTTTGTACTCCAGGATAACCAATCTCTTGGACGAAGTTCCCCATTTTGGGGTTTTGTCTGTAAAACTATCCGAGGGAAAACTTTTTCCATCATTAGGAATGTCTTCAGGAATAATTGGGCTAGGGCCTTTTCTAACAAAATTTTGAATAATATTAAAATTAGCGTTTGGCCAACCAGTTAAGTCACCTAAGTCTAAAATTTATCTGAAGCCCTATTTTCTGATTTAGTGGTTTCGGTTTTAAGATTTTTAGGCTCACCCACATTTTCTAAACTAGGCCTACCTTGAAAAGAACCAATGTGTATTTTTTCGTCAGGTGAATTTATAGTCCCTGAGGTAGATGCAGTAGGCTCAGCCTCTTCATTAAGCGTTCCCGATACACCAACGGAGACAGCCTCAGATTTCTTGAGTCCAACGTCCAATAATGTCCGTAAGCCTTTCTTACCACTCTCAAGCTTTTGCTCTCTTTCTTTTCGTTTCTGTGCACCAGACTAGTGTTTATAATAGTCCATTGTGTCACACAACACTTACACTACACCTTATTATAAAACAAAACAATAAAAAATACCAGAAAACATCTAACTTGAAACAACTACACGCTGCTGACACTGGCATAACCTCAACTGTGTCAGTATACTACACTGTAATATACACAGTGGCGCGGTGCACGTCGAAAGAAGTCACGTGACCCACCTAACTCGGAATGTGCGAAGAAAGCGACGCGTGACAACGCGCGAAACTCGACGTTTGACAAATTTGTACGTGCAAAAATCATTTTAAAAAATATCCGAACCTCTCGTCCCGGGTCCCCCCAGAGGCCGGGCCCCAGGGCAATGCCACCCCTACCCCCCTCTCTGGGCGGATCTGATCTGGTCATAGAAAATATATTCTGTATTTCTTTGTGGTTGAAACTACATTCATGAGTCAAAATTAATTTATATAAATTTCAAATCATCACCTGGAATCTACACCGTTTGACTGTAAAAAAATACAGTAAATTCCTTTTGTGATCACTTTGGGCCAATATGGATTGAATAGCAATAGCCGAATAATAACAATAACTGATAACAAGAATATGTTAGATTTCCCATTACTTTTCCATACCTGTGATTACAGGTACATAGACAGCCATACACTATAGAACTGAGGTGTATTTTATAATCTGGAACATTTTATACCAAATGATTTAATCACAAAAGATATTATGTAAAACACAAAATTACAACAAAGACACCAAAAGTATCTATAGAAATTAAAAAATAAACAAAATTATATAAATGACAAATTAGGCAATACATTATTACAGGCACCATAATTTATTAGATACTGCAATTATTTTGTATAGAAACAAACGTCCACCAGTAGCTACAAAACCAATTTTCCTATATTGTTCATAGCAAGATCTTCATCTTTTTGATACATTGTTGGACTGTATGCTAGAATATTCTTTTACTCTTTTCCTAAACATTTTGAAACTACAATTTCAAAACAATACTACTGGAGTTGCCGTTCCATTGTGTTCTTTTTGCTCCAAAAAATTATTATTTTGTTGGTAATGTTAAAGTAAAGAATATTATAAAGAACGTATCATGTAAAACTTTTCCTAATCATATAAAACTGCTGGAAGTATGAAACACAAGAACAAGTTGAATTGTGTTGTACATTTTTTTAAACTTGTTAATCATAGATCAAAAGTGCAGGCTAGTAATTGTTTATTTTGATAACTGGATGTCACAGTTTGCTTCCCAGTAATGTATTACTGAGACCCTATACTTTATGAAAACACATTCAGTGCAGGCCTCTACCAAGATATTATTAAGATTATTGCAGTGATTGCAACTTAAAATGTTGCAAATTATAACTTAAGATAACTAAAACAATGAGAGAGGAAACAAGCATCCTATGAAATTAGAGAACTGTAAAAAAGAATTTATTGGGTGTTTGGCTATTGTAAGCAAAATTCAAGAGC
Organism: Magicicada septendecula; assembly: GCA_034769895.1. Classification (NCBI taxonomy): domain Eukaryota; kingdom Metazoa; phylum Arthropoda; class Insecta; order Hemiptera; family Cicadidae; genus Magicicada; species Magicicada septendecula. Next base: position 459,088,941 of record CM068368.1, read on the forward strand.
TTTAGGGAAAAAAAACTCTTTAAAACAAATTTAAAGACTCCCTGTATTAAGTCTTTTTAAAGTCTACTAAAATTAACGTTTTTTTAATACACTTGTTTCAACTTATTTTCATAGCAATTAACATTAAACGTGCTAACTGGAGATACATTTGGGATTTGGTGGGGTAATTGTAAACGAAAAATGAAGGATTGAAACATTTTGATTGATTAAAAATCGTGTACAAGTTTAAAAATTTTAAATAACTGCAAACAATAGTTATTTCAACCTTTGTTATTATGTTGCGTACAAAAAAATTGTTAAATAAATAATAAATTATACAGATCTATAATTCAATTTACAATTACCCTGACTTCATAGAGGTAATTGTAAACAAGTGTTTTTTTTATCCTTTGAAATAATGAAACAAAAATAGTGACAACTGGAAGCTAGTTGACATTGTACTACTATATGTTGTGTTTATAATCCTAACTGCATGTTTACAATTACCCCATCTTCGTCTACATGAAAAATAAATGGAAACAAGATAATTCAAACACTATGTTTATTAAAAATCATAAAGAAAGATTGTTCTGTTACATAATATAACAAGTAAATCATAGAATAAAAGTTTATCATTTTTCAAACACTTCCAGGGAACTCGTAGACAATTTGTCTGTTAATTTCCTTCATTTCTGGATTGGGCAAAATTGCCAATATTTGTTAAAAGCTAACAGTACTTTCATCATTTTCTTTTAGTATAAACTTTGTAGAAATTCCATTTTTGCTTTGATATCCTGGGATATAAATTTCTCTCTCATTATCATCTACTTTCAGTACACAGCAAACATACTTGTAATGAGTTTTATTGCTTGGTTCTCCAACAAAATCAACAAGAATAAATTTCCTTAGTTGAATCTTTTGTCATTCTGGTATTTCATGTTACTTCCATTGTATTGCCTTTTAAAACACTTATTGCAAATGATTTTCAGTTCCTAGACATTTCTTCTTGATTATTTCCAAGCTTTTTTTCTTGATACTGTCTTCAGCTTCTTTAACTTTTGCCAGGATCCTTCTGTTGTTTGAACTTCTCCTTATCTTTCTTGTTTCAAGTGAGGTATTTTTCTTTCCTTTTTTTTGTATCGAGTTCTGTAGATATCATAGATTTTTGAGTTTGCTAATTTCCGACATAAATATTTTTATGATTGCAGCTGGTGTTTCTGGAGTTTATTTTTGTTGTGGTGTTTTAATAGGCATCTTCTCAATAATCTTACTTGGTGGAGTACTTATCTGAGAAGCAGGTGTGCCTAGTATAGACAACATGGCTACATCACCAATAGAGTTGTTTGTAGGTGTACTGAACAGTAAATCTGTATAATAGCCCTACTCGTCTTATACTCATTTAGTTCTTTTGGACTGGAAGCAGATTCTGGAAATTTCTTCCATCAATTTAAAAATTCCTGTTGTTATAAAACTACCTATGACATTTTTACTAATCATGCCTTCTCTAAACACTTGGCCTAATAGCGTATAAAATTCATATTTTGACAATTAACAAACTCCTTGCCTTTCAATGTTTTTTTTTCTTTTGCCAAAGCTTATCAATTTTTTCTCCCAAGAAATATTTACAGGGCCAAAAACACATCAAGGGGTTGAATTTTGTAAGTTAAATGACTTGGTAACAATTAAGCACTAACATAACAATACACCTGACTATTTATCAGATGGCAGGAATATATTTTCCACACTAACATACATAGGCTTAACAAATTATTTGGAAATGTTTTACATAGTTTTTTTTAATAATTTTTATTTTTATCAGAATATGTTTTAAGAGTGGTAAGCTCATAATAGTACCTAAATTTGACCAATTCTGATATTTAATAGTACTAAACAAACAAAGAGTATTTGAATAACAGCATTTACAATTACCCCACAATCACATTTACCCCGATGGGAAATTTTTGTGGGGTAATTTTAAAAGCAGTGTAGCCCTAGCTTGAGACTATACTAAAATACCTTTACAAAACATTACAAAAAGTTAACAAAAACTGTTATATTTGACTTTATATTGTTTTGGTGCAGTTTCAGATTGTTTCTGTCCACAAAATCAACGGACTCCTAAAGTAATGCAAAACCGTTTCACAATATTTTTTTAACATGAAAACTTCAGTTACAAATTAGGATATATTATTATATTAGAAGTCCAGCAGTACTCTGCAGTTTTGAAGGGAAGTTCAACAGATGATGTAAAGACAATATAGACAATACTGAATGTCTGAAAACTAAAATCTCCCTACCATTTACAATTACCCTGAATTTATGCTTTTCTATAGTCATATTGTGACAAGTTACAATCAATATGCTATTTGTTTGCTAATCTCATCAGCCAAGTTGATCCATTTTCTGGTAGCAAATATTCAAGCAAATAGAAGTATACATATTTTTCACAAATAAAGTAACCGAAGTTCAATGATAAGAACAGTCTCTGAAACAAATCTTTCTATAAAAAGGTACCTACCTCCAAAATTAAAAAACTGTAGTGTTTACAGTACTGTAGATGAATAAATGTAGAATGCTTAATAATCCAATGTTTATAAATCAATAATGAAAACACGAAGATTAAAAACTAATAAGAAAACATTCAATAGACATAAAGAAACAAATTAGTAAAATTTATTAATGAATCAAAGGAATTCAGAAATTCAATTGATAATATAGATTGATAATCAGACATTAGTACATAGTGTTTCTAGTTTCACAAAATGTTTGAACTATTGGATAGTGAACACTGGAATATAGTAAGCATACACATATTAATGTAAAGCATGCTTTCATAAAAAGTGAATGAAAAAGAAAATACACAATTTCAACTTCTTTAAAACTGAAAACAAGAAATTCTTTTGAGATAGTGTAATGTGTTGTGTTACTGCGACATAGAGCAGTGCTGTTAGTGTACTAATTAAGATGCATTAAATGTATAAATAAAGCTAAATAGCCTAATGAATTATTCTTAGATGCAGTAATTCAGGTTAGGTCAAACTGCTCATTAGACTGTCTAAATTTTAAAGATATAAAGTGTTGATAAAGATGTTTAGGACCATACATTAAAAACACTGTTTGCACATATGAGTAGGAAGCAGATGTATTAATATTATATGTTACCCAACAAGATACAGGAACAATTATATATATTAAATTAAATAGTTAGTGGACTTAAAAACCTGCAATACAAACTACAGTTTTTATAAAACAAATAGGGAGAGAATAATTGACGATTTCTTGTTTGGAAATATTAAATCTGTTTTCTTCACAAATAAGTAATTTTATCAAAATTAAGTGCTTTACTCTTGTTACAACAAAAAATGTTTCAGGTAAACTGCCCTTTCCCCGTAACCGATCTTCACCAAAATCAAAAGGCCTTGAGTCCACTACAAGTCAGGCACATATGTAAAACGTTATTTGATTCTGTTTGAATTTACGGCAGTTATCGTTCATCATGAAAGTATTTCTCTTGTTACAACATAAAATGTTGCAGGTAAACTACCCCTTTCTCGCAACTGATCTTCACCAAAATCAATAGGTCTTGAGTCCTCTCCAATGCAGGGATGCCTGCAAAACATTACTTAATTCTGTTTGAATGTGCGGCAGTTATCGTTCGTCATAGAAACAATTACTCTTGTTAAAACATTAAAGGTGGCAGGTAAACTACCCCTTTCCCTTAACCGATCTTCACCAAAATCAACAGACCTTGAGTACTTACAACTTCAGGAACGTATGAAAAACATAATTTGATTCTGTTTGAATGTGCGGCAGTTATCGTTCGTCATAGAAACAATTACTCTTGTTAAAACATTAAAGGTGGCTGGTAAACTACCCCTTTCCCTTAACCGATCTTCACCAAAATCAGCAGGCCTTGAGTATTTAAAACTTAAGGAATGTATGCAAAAAATTTGATTCTCTTTGAATATGCGGCAGTTATCATTCGTCATTAAAATAAAATTACCCTTTTAAAACACTAAAGGTTGCAGGTAAACTACCCCTTTCTCTTAATCGATCTTCACCAAAATCAATAGGCCTTCAGTCCTCTACATTTCAGGCTGTATGCGAAACATAATTTCTATTGAGAAATAGAGTTCTCAAGAGCTATTGTTTTTGGTGAAGATCGGTTAAGGGAAAGGGGTAGTTTACCTGCAACGTTTTATGTTTTAACAAGGGTAATTTTTTCTGACGAACGATAACTGCAGTAAATTCAAACAGAATCAAATACTTTTTGCACACCTTCCTGAATTATAGAGTACTGTACTCACGGTCTGTTGATTTTGGTGAAGATCGGTTACGAGAAAAGGGTAGTTTACCTGCAACGTTTCATGTTTTAAAAGGGTAATTTTATTGTTATGATGAATAACTGCCGCATATTCCAAGAGAATCAAATAATGTTTTGCATATATTCCTGAAGTTTTAAGTACTCAAGGTCTGTTGATTTTGGTGAAGATCGGTTAATGGAAAGGGGTAGTTTACCTGCAATGTTTTATGCTTTAACAAGGGTAATTTTATTTTTATGACGAATGATAACTGCCGCATATTCAAAGAGAATCAAATAATTTTTTGCATACATTCCTGAAGTTTTAAGTACTCAAGGTCTGTTATTTTGGTGAAGATCGGTTAAGGGAAGGGGTAGTTTACCTGCAACGTTTCATGTTTTAACAAGGGTAATTTTTTCTATGATGAACGATAACTGCCGTAAATTCAAATATAATCAAATTAGTTTTTGCATACATCTCTAAATAGTAGAGAACTCAAGGCCTGTTTATTTTGGTGAAGATCGGTTAAGGGAAAGGGGTAGTTTACCTGCAACATTTTATGTTGTAACAAGAGGAATTTTATCATGACGAACGATAACTGCCATAATTTCAAACAGAATCAAATAATTTTTTACATATGTGCTGAGTTGTAGAATACTCAAGGCCTATTGATTTTGGTGAAGATCGGTTACGGGGAAAGGGTAGTTTACCTGAAACATTTTTTGTTGTAACAGAGTAAAGTACTTAATTTTGATAAATAAAGTATCCTGATAAGATCTTAATAATTCACTGTAGAAACGCAGATGAAATATCTATAAATAAAGAGGCTAGTTGAACGGGGTGGGGTGAATCTTCTATAAATGAAAATTATAGTTGAAGGGGGAGGGGATAATTTTTATTTATGTCATGTGTACTACGTTATTGGCAACAAAGAAGTAGTTTGTTGTTAAAATTCCTTCCTGGGCTGTTTGGGCTTGATCCAATGTTTTCTACAAAACCAGACGTTTTGGCAGTGCTATCAACTGCCATCGTCAGTGAAAATTGAGTGCACTATCGTGAGGTGGTATACGTTAGTGATCACAGTACTGTGATTAAGGCTGAAGAAGAAGTAGTTTATATAGAAATAGTTCATTTCGAAAAGTATTTTAAATATAAATCTTAGAACATGGAAGTCATGTATGGTTCTCCATACCGATATTTTACTTCCATGTTCCATAAGGAAATGGAAGTATGGTGATGGCAAAAACAATCGTTGTCGACAGTATTGCAGATTCTTATTGTACTACCCTCAAAACATGAAAAAAAGTCATTTTTCGAAAAGTGTGTGCGTGTGTGTCTGTAGATTTTTTTTCTATGGCAAACGATAACGGCTGCAAATTCTAACAGAATCAAATAATTTTTGCATACAGCCCTGAATTGTAGAATACTCAAGACCTATTGTTTTTGGTGAAGATCGGTTAAGGGAAAGGGGTAGTTTACCTGCCACATTTTATGTTTTAACAAGGGTAATTTTTTCTATGACGGATGATAACTGCCGCACATTCAAACAGAATCAAATAATGTTTTGCATGCATCCCTGAATTGTAGAGGACTGAAGGCCTTTTGATTTTGGTGAAGATCGGTTAAGGGAAAGGGGTAGTTTACCTGCAACATTTTCTGTTTAGCAAGGGTATTTTCTATGGCAAACGATAACCGCCGCAACTTCAAACAGAATCAAATAATTTTTTTGCATACAGCGCTGAATTGTAGAAGACTGAAGGCCTATTGATTTTGGTGAAGATCAGTTAAGGGAAAGGGGCAGTTTACTAGTAACATTTTATGTTTTAACAAGGGTAATTGTTTCTATGAAAAACGATAACTGCCGTAAATTCAAATAGAATCAAATACTTTTTTGCAAACCTTCCTGAATTATAGAGAACTCAAGGCCTGGTGATTTTGGTGAAGATCGGTTAAGAGAAAAGGGTAATTTACCAGCAACATTTTATGTTTTAAAAGGGCAATTTTATTTTTATGACGAATGATAACTGCCATAAATTTAAACATAATCAAATAAGTATTTGCATACATCCCTAAATTGTAGAGAGCTCAAGGCCTGTTGATTTTGGTGAAGATCGGTTAAGGGAAAGGGGTAGTTTACCTGCAACATTTTATGTTGTAACAAGAGAAATGTTTTCATGACGAACGATAACTGCCATAAATTCAAACAGAATCAAATAATTTTTTATATATGTGCCTGAGTTGTAGAAGACTCGAGGCCTATTGATTTTGGTGAAGATTGGTTACGGGGAAAGGGCAGTTTACCTGAAACATTTTTTGTTGTAACAAGAGTAAAGTACTTAATTTTGATAAATAAAGTATCCGGACAAGAAGATCTTAATAATCCACTGTAGAAACGCAGATGAAATATCTATAAATAAAGAGGCTAGTTGAACGGGGTGGGGGTAATCTATAAATGAAAATTATAGTTGAAGGGGGAGGGGATAATTTTTATTTATGTCATGTGTACTATGTTATTGGCAACAAAATAGTTTGTTAAAATTCCTTCCTGGGCTGTTTGGGCTTGATCCAATGTTTTCTACAAAACCAGACATTTCGGCAGTGCCATAAACTGCCATCATCAGGTCGAGTGCGATAACGTGTGGTGGTATACGTTAGTGACCACAGTACTGTGGTTAAGGCTGAAGCAATAAGTGGAAAGAAGTAGTTTCTATGGAAACATTTCAGTTCGTAAATGATTTTAAATATAAATCTTAGAACATGGAAGTCATGTATGGTTCTCCATACCGATATTTGTATTTTAAATATTGGCCCAATGAAGAGGCTGGCCCTAATAATTGGAATCTACTGTATACAGAATACAGTATTTTTTGACGTGCTATATATTAACCTCAATCTATACACCTCCTGACCATTGTGTAGCCATTTATATAACCAGTCTTCTTTTAAGTTTCTCTCCAAGCTGTTACTAAGATCTGGCTCATTGATTGCCTCCTACATTAACTGTTACAAAAAAAGCACCATGTGTGTTGGTCAAGATTGATGGCCACTTCGTGTGGATTTTTAAATCAAATTGAAAATGGCTGTGTTACTCACTATGTGGAAGTTCTGTTCAGTAATACTAAAAAAAATCCTGTTTTTCCTGCAGTAGCCATGCAATAACTCAAACTCAAAATATGTCAAAAATAATAAAATTGTTACAAAAAAATGTTTCAAGTGACTTTTACACCTTTTAGAATTTTCTACACTATTTTTCAATTTTAATTTTATTAATCCATAATAAAATGTGACCAAGTTACAGCAGTTTGTTATTTGATAACAGACATATGTATCGAACCAGCAGTGAGCTTTCACAAAGTGGGATATGGTGTGTGCTTTTCACAAGGAATTTAGAGATGTTAAGAAATATTTACATAAATTTAATATAATTAATTAAATATAAATACATGTGTATGATCGTATAGATGTTAAAAAAATTGGTTTTCGTCTCTTTTATTCCCTCTCAAACTGCCCTTGCATCTCCTAAATGACTCTGCTCATGGTTCTTGAAATTACATGTTTCAGAACAGCTGTGCTATTTTCTGCTGATGCTGTAACTTTTACTATTACTCTGGAAAATACTTTAATACAGTAGAACTTCTAATACCAGAGCTTCAATTTTACTACTAGCGACCCAATTAACCAAGCTTCTTTCCTGTGGTTTTCCTTACTTGATTTTTCCTTAAAAATCACAAAACTGACTAAATACTTTTTTTAATGCACTATTTCCTATTTAGTATGTACACAAATATCAATACAGCAGTCATACAGTTAGACATGTAAGTTAAAACTTTTAACTTTCCCTACCAATGTGCTGACTTGGATCTTAACCACAGTTAGGTTTCTGCACTTCTAAAAATAAGAATGATGATAGGACATTGTATCTTATTGATTGTATACCCACATTTACAAAGTAAACATGTGACATTTTTTAAATGATTTTATGGTCACAATTCAGAGAAAATATTAGCAGATGAATAAGACAATTAAATTTGTAGTCACAAATTCATAAATGTTATCGCCAGATGCTGAATTGTATACTGGTATAGTACTCTGTGAGACAGTGTGATATTTACAGCACATGGAATTAGAAGTAATAGTTTTGAAATGAAAAAAAGCCTGAGATTTATATAATATACAACACATAATAATCACTTACCTTCTTTATCCTCCTCTTTTACTTCAGCTGATTTGCACCTGAAATTATGATGTTTCATTTCTTCTAACAGTCAAGTTGATTGACTTGATGAAAGAGAATTCACTAGCAGAACTGCACACTGCCCTGAGTGTGGAGTTACAGTAATGTTTTGGAGGATGGAAAAAAAGTTGGGTGTGGTATACTCCAACTGGAAGGGACTACTTTAAAGATGAGAAGTTTCTAATGTATGTGAATAATTTTTATTTATTTAAAGTTCATGAATTTTATAGATATCCTGTACATGTACAATAACAATGTTCATTACAAACATTTCACTCTTTTTCAACAAATATCCTCAGGAAACAAAAAAGTCACCTGTACTGAGACTGTTGACACCATAACTCTGCTTTTATTACCAGTTTCAGAGCTAGACAGTATTTGAAATTTTACAAATTAATATACTATCACAACATAGAAAAACCATAAACCTGGTTTTAACATGTATCCAAAAATATATTGTGCTAGTATTTAAAAAAAATATTAAATTCCCACTTGCCAGTTCTTATAAAAATTAAGCTACCGTTGCTATACTTATAACTCTGATGAAGTAATTATAATTTTATGAAATGAGTTTCATATGATAATTTTATATTCAGAAAAGATAATTATTTTTGTAAAACACACACACAAGGTGATACTAACCAAAATATTCTGGATCAATTTCAAAATAGGGACATGTGTTTGCTCTATCAGTATGGTGAACCTCGCAAAATTAAGTGTACATCTGTTATTTCAAGTACACTTTTGTATCACTGTTTTATAGTATCTGACAGTTTTTATAACAGACCCTAAGAAGGAAGAATATTCATTGGCAGACGCAACCTGAGCAACTAGTCTCCAAACAGCCAAATATCTCTTCAACTCTGTCCCCTGTTTTGCAGCAACAACAAATCCCACTACTTAGGCAAACTCATTGTTACCATGTATGTGATACCGATGGATACATATGCGCTCACTGCACGAGTCTACTTGACAAAATCCCACAAACGAAAGCTCCAGTCTCTCCTGGACCGAGGTTTGAGACGGACCCATGAAGCCCATCACCTAACTTCGAACCTGACTATCCATACTGCGTCAGTGTGTTCCTTGAATGCCACTATATACACTTCCCATAAATTCTGCTACTGCACCCATTTCCACGGGAACCCTCTCATCAGCGTCCTTTGTCAACACCTTGGCAAACAGCCACACTGAATTAGACTCTGTTTAATTTAAACCCTCAGCTGGTAGCAGGCCATACCTAAACCCAACACATTTTCATCCTTGTCTCTGCGGCAGCATATCACTGAAGCTCGGAACATGGTATAATGACAGATGATGGGCTTGCCTGACAACTTGTACAGCCTTTAATCTCTCTAGTTCTCAAGTATCCATTATACTGGAGAACTATAACAGATTATACTTTTACATATATTGAAAGAAAGCAAAAATACTTCAAATGATTCAAAAAGGTTCTGTAGGCAAGTGTACTTGGTTGCAGACAAGTTTATCAGTGGTATGCCACTTCAAGGCAAGGTTACTTCATGGCATCACAGGGAGCTAGACTAGCATAATCTTATGAATTGATTATGTGAGACAGGTGTGCATTGTATACAGCCAAATTTGTCTCTGATTTCATGATGGCTGATCAAATACAACTATGACTTGATGTATGCACACAGCTTCAAGTCTTTATGAACAATAAAATGTTCTTGTTCATGGAATTATGAGACGTATTTGCCTTTATGACCATTAGATTCTAACAGTGGCGAAGCTAGTAGTTATTGAATGGGTATGCAAAAAGACGTACCTTAAATTTTTCTGGGAGTAGGTCCACATGATGGGTTTTCTTACTTGCAAAAATTATCAACCACAAGATCCTTGAACAGCTGATCACTCATCAGTTCCTTCATAAGGATTTCCTAAACAGCAATGGTACTAAGATGGTTGAGCCTTTTATTAGTCATCGTATTGTGCAATAGGTTTTTAAATTTTATGAAAAAGTCAAAGAATACCTTTAATAATGTATAAAGAATTTTTAGTACTTACAAGTACACCTCTAGGTATTCCAGTCAGTCATTTTTTAGTTTTTCATCCAAGACGCGTTTCGGAACAGTTGTGTTCCATCTTCAATTGGATCATTTAGTAAATTTACATAACATTTATAAAAAATGTTTACTCAGGTGAGCGTCGTCGAATAGATAAAAGGTTTTTAATATATTTAGAGTTCTCATACTCCTTTCAGTAGTAGCCGTGGTTACAGGAAATGTTACACTAAAGGAATCAATTTGGAAATTCCACATGCATTGGTTCCAATAGTTAAGGAAATTATAATATTTTTTGAGGAGACAAGTGTTTTCTAAAATTAGAGTAAATATTTATTAATTCATTTTCTAGACATTACAACAATATTAACATAATCTTTCCATGCCTAATTCTTGTTTCCCAGACTTGGAAAAGTTAATAAAAATTTTTAACTGATGAAAGTTAAAGTTAAAATAAAATTAACTGATTAAAAGTTAAAACATTGTTTTTTCTTTTTTTGGTGTATTATTGTTATTGAGCAAATTACTTTATGCCTTGTGTATGCGCTCCCGTTTGAGGAGCCACAAAATGATAATGATGGTTTACAGTCAAATGACTGGAATGTTGCAGCAAATTAAGTATTTGCCGGTATGCACGCCACTCATCAGATATTGTAGTGGACCCTGGTTCATTATATTCCTGTACGAGAGGAAGGAGAGTAGCTGCTGACCGATCTTCGACTCTACACAAGAAGCATTCCTTGGTTTCATGGCAGTATCCGCCAAATACAGTAGAACTCTTAGTTATCCAAATAGTTCTCCAGTTAATCCGAAAAAAAAGTAAGCAAATGAAATACATGTAAGAATGTGTTAGCTATGCATCATAGCTTACGTACTGATCAGTACAATGTTTTATGGCCTACTGCTCGCCTAAAATTATAATTATGTGTGAGTATTGTTTTTAATTTTTTTTAGTAAAAGTGAACATTTTGCAAAACACGTGTGATCTGGTTTTTATTAAGATACTCTAGTTATGTAATAAAAAATAAACAAAAGTGATTTTTGAGCAATTTTCGCATTTTCTTTCACAACATAACCTTTTTCTTATTTTTTGTCCCAATTATCCGAATTTCTGCATATCCGAATTATGTCTGGAACTCATTAGTTTGGATAAATGGAATTCTACAGTACCCACTGTTGTGGTAATACCCGGCCAACATTATTTTTTCTCCTGCCAAAGACACTCGTCAATTTCAACCATTAAATTAGGTTCTCCAATGTTTTGTGGGTTGTTTATGAGGTCTAAGGCACATATACTTCTTAAATAAGCAGTCCACTCTGTGTGTGTGCTGCCATTAATTTTTACTGTGTTTTACACTACTACGCTGATCACACCAGTAATAAATAAACAAAATTATTTTTATGAGCGGCAGTTTGGGCCCCTCAAAAAATTTGCCTGGCGAACTGGCTTATACTTGTGACAAATTTTCTTATTGCAACACCAAAGTTGTCAATTTCCAAGATGCAACACCATATCATGACCATTAACGCAACGACGAGGATTATGAAGCAATCCTTTTTCTTGAAGAAACTGCATCCTCTTCTGTGCCAATAACAGTCATCAGTTCATCATATCTAATCATTCTGTATAATTAATATAAAACTTACAACAAAGAACACCGATTAAAAATGTAATGTAACCTAACGAGCACGTAAATGGAAGAATTTGAGCACGTGGTGTACAGTGAGAATGCCGCTGTTATTGTGTGTGGACAAATTTAATTTGAATTATTGTATGAGAGTAACTTTCTTGAATTCATTGTTGTTTGTGACTTATTAAAAGTTGGTAAGTAGCAAATTCATAAGTGTTTTATTTTCGTTTCCACTGTAGTATGCAACGATTGGTGAGACCGTCGTAACAATATTAACAAAACCATCCCAGTTCATTAATTACTATACTTGAGGATTATAATTACATGATAGTGTGGTGTAAAATATAAATATAGATATATATCCACTAATTTAAAATATAAAACATTATTGTTATCTCATTTAAAACTTGCAGAAGTCAATCCAAATAAATGATGTCCCAATGAATGTACATAAAAGGCAAAATACAAGTGTGCTGTCATAGACAGGCCCGCCCAGAGGAATTCTGGGCCCCAGGGCAAACCAGATTGTGGGCCCCCCCCCCCAAACGAGGCAACCATCTGTTCCCCTGAAATACGTGTTTATGTGGTATACATACATATACATATACATGTGGTATATGTATACATATACATATATGTGTGTGTGTGCATGCACGCTTATGTATTACACACACACACATAACGGGTACCTTAAGATTTTCAAACGTCAACCCTCATTGAGTGACCCTTCAACTATAAGAGAGGAGTGATTCTTCTACTCATCATCATCACTGTATTTTTAGTCAGTAAAAATGAAATAAAGTAATGTTATCAGCATTCAAACACTGAACCAAAAGTGAAAAAATTAATTAAGTTTAATCAAACAGATCTTGAAAACTGTTAAAAGTAAACAAAATTTTATTTCTTATAGACACTTTACAAAATTAAGGATTACAGTGTCTAGAAAGGCAATGATATTGTAAATTAACACACTGAATATTCTGTTGTTATACAGCTTAAAAATTTACATCTTTTGGAGAACTTACGATTTTATTTTTATTAGTTAACAAATAAAAAATGAAACAATTAAAAAGTAATGTACAGAGTTAAAATAGCCACACATATTAATAAAAATGTAACTTGCAAGTTCAGCAAACAGAGAACTATATAAAATTAAAAAATCAATTTTCTTGCTTTATTGTTTGCAAAATCTTCAATAATGTCACTGAAATCAACACTACGGGTAAGATCAGCCTCCATGGCAAGAGTAGTTAGTCTGCACAGTCTTTCTTGACCCATTGTAGATCTGTTGTAGTTTTTTATTCTTTTGAGTGCACTGAAAGAACGCTCAGCTCCTGCTACCGACACTGGAAGTGTGCAAAATAAACGGATAGCTATGCACAGATTTGGAAACAGCAACTCTAGTTTTAAGCGCCTAATTTTATTTATCAACTTAAATGGTGGCAAAAAGTACCAATACTGGCCGTATGAACACATTTTAGGTGAATAAGTTCTTCTATTAAAGCTTCTGAGATGTCCTCTGGAAAGATAGAAAGTAACTCTTTACAGGAATTGGCAATTGCAGTATTGTCTTTACCCGGGTATTGCCACAAACACTGAAATATGTTACTAAGCTTCCTTGCATTATTGAATCTTTCACATAGCCCACTGGTAACAGAGTCAATCACTCTGTAGAAAACATCTATTCTAAATTCTCTCTCCACTGCTTCCTGTGTCTCTGAGCCACTGTTTTGTTCAAATTCTTTATCAGACACTTCGTAATGAAAATGCTTCCTCTTCTTCTTTCTTTTTTCATCAAATTCTGTTTCTGTAGGCATTTGATTAGCCATATACTGTGCTACGAGTTTAGCTTCTTGTAGAATAACGTCAAATTTATCTCGTAAATTGTTCGTTTCCTTTATAAGGCTATCGATGTGAGACACTTCCTCATCAAGAGTGGCTTATGTTGCTTGGAGAACTTTGTTTCGGTGATCGACTGAAACCAGTATTTTAAACCAAATTATGGCCATTAGTATGTATTTAAAAGATTTCAGATACTTCTCAATTCCCAAAAGTGTAGTTTTACTTTTAGCTGAAATATTAAGTTTGAGACATTCAGCTACAGCCCTTTTTACACCAGGAAGATGTTTAGCGAAAGGCTTTACAGCATCAACTCGTGCTTACCACCTTGTATCTGAAAGTTTGTTGAGTGAACGTTTTATTTCTTTTTGAAGAATTTCCCACCTTTGAGGAGACTTTGAGAAAAACTTGTGTAACTGTTCCAAAACACCGAAAAACGTTACAGCGTCCTCGCATGATTCAGCTGCATTGACACCACATAGGTTGAGACTATGTGCTGCACAATTAGAAAATAAAGCATAGGGGTTGATTTTCAGCTATGCAAGTTTTAACACCTTTGTACACTCCAACCATGTTCGCTCCATTATCAAAGCCCTGCCCCCTACAATCATTCAAAGAAATGCCATGCTTAGCCAATTCATTTACAATTTCATTTGCGATATCTTCTCCACTTTTTAAATTGCACTTTACAAAACATAATCGAGAGTTGTACGAAAGGTTTAAAGATCTTCCGATCGTGCAACTCATACAAATTAACAAATTGCGTTGGGCTGGTCATGTGCAGAGAATGGCGGAGGATAGAATCCCAAAAAGTTATGAATTATTTGCCGATGGGAAGGAGAAGGAAAGGAAGACCGCGTACAAGATGGCTGGACCAGGTTGGTAAGGAGGCAGTGAGGCTGGGTGCAGCAAACTGGTGGACATTGGCCGAGAGTAGAGACCAGTGGGGAAGATTTCTTTTGGAGGCCAGGGCCCGGACTGGGCTGTAGCACCGAGGATGTATGTATGTATGTACTTTACAAAACTTAGGAATCTCTCTTTAATTTTATAGCCGTATTCGTTTTCTAACAAATATCTTAAAATAAATGTCACCTGTTCCTCATGTGTTATATCTGGTGTTGCATCTACTAATATGGCATAGTACTTGGCCTTTTGTCTTTCAATTAAAATATGGTTAAGAACTTTTTTCCCACAAATGTCAATGAATTCGTTTTGAGATCTCCAGGACAAATAATGGGCTTGTAAACGTTTTTCATTTTCTTGGGATTCTTTTACTTTTGTAACATGCTCTCGTAGCAAAGGATCATATTTAGATAATAACTCTGTAATTCCTAAGAAATTTCCATTATGGGGATCACCAAGTTTTGAGGATTCACCCCTAAAAGGAAGGCCCCTCTCAGCTATAAACAAAATCACTGCTAGTAAATGTTGCAGTAATTCCTGCCAGTACTTTTTTCTTTGGGTTAATTCCTCATCAAGATGAGACTGAATATCAGTCCCTTCTTTTACACGTCTTTCTACAGCTCGCCACTCAATATAGCATTTTTTTGTGATGAGTACAAGTTTCATGTTTCGGGAGCCTATCGTAGAGTTTTCGCCACCCCATCTCCTTCTTCCATCCTTCCTCGCTCATAAGAACTGAACAGTTGCTATTGCTATCAGTGAGCTCACTGGGAGAGCTGAACAATCGACAAGGAAAACAATAGAGGGACTGATTTTTTGTACTCCAGGATAACCAATCTCTTGGACGAAGTTCCCCATTTTGGGGTTTTGTCTGTAAAACTATCCGAGGGAAAACTTTTTCCATCATTAGGAATGTCTTCAGGAATAATTGGGCTAGGGCCTTTTCTAACAAAATTTTGAATAATATTAAAATTAGCGTTTGGCCAACCAGTTAAGTCACCTAAGTCTAAAATTTATCTGAAGCCCTATTTTCTGATTTAGTGGTTTCGGTTTTAAGATTTTTAGGCTCACCCACATTTTCTAAACTAGGCCTACCTTGAAAAGAACCAATGTGTATTTTTTCGTCAGGTGAATTTATAGTCCCTGAGGTAGATGCAGTAGGCTCAGCCTCTTCATTAAGCGTTCCCGATACACCAACGGAGACAGCCTCAGATTTCTTGAGTCCAACGTCCAATAATGTCCGTAAGCCTTTCTTACCACTCTCAAGCTTTTGCTCTCTTTCTTTTCGTTTCTGTGCACCAGACTAGTGTTTATAATAGTCCATTGTGTCACACAACACTTACACTACACCTTATTATAAAACAAAACAATAAAAAATACCAGAAAACATCTAACTTGAAACAACTACACGCTGCTGACACTGGCATAACCTCAACTGTGTCAGTATACTACACTGTAATATACACAGTGGCGCGGTGCACGTCGAAAGAAGTCACGTGACCCACCTAACTCGGAATGTGCGAAGAAAGCGACGCGTGACAACGCGCGAAACTCGACGTTTGACAAATTTGTACGTGCAAAAATCATTTTAAAAAATATCCGAACCTCTCGTCCCGGGTCCCCCCAGAGGCCGGGCCCCAGGGCAATGCCACCCCTACCCCCCTCTCTGGGCGGATCTGATCTGGTCATAGAAAATATATTCTGTATTTCTTTGTGGTTGAAACTACATTCATGAGTCAAAATTAATTTATATAAATTTCAAATCATCACCTGGAATCTACACCGTTTGACTGTAAAAAAATACAGTAAATTCCTTTTGTGATCACTTTGGGCCAATATGGATTGAATAGCAATAGCCGAATAATAACAATAACTGATAACAAGAATATGTTAGATTTCCCATTACTTTTCCATACCTGTGATTACAGGTACATAGACAGCCATACACTATAGAACTGAGGTGTATTTTATAATCTGGAACATTTTATACCAAATGATTTAATCACAAAAGATATTATGTAAAACACAAAATTACAACAAAGACACCAAAAGTATCTATAGAAATTAAAAAATAAACAAAATTATATAAATGACAAATTAGGCAATACATTATTACAGGCACCATAATTTATTAGATACTGCAATTATTTTGTATAGAAACAAACGTCCACCAGTAGCTACAAAACCAATTTTCCTATATTGTTCATAGCAAGATCTTCATCTTTTTGATACATTGTTGGACTGTATGCTAGAATATTCTTTTACTCTTTTCCTAAACATTTTGAAACTACAATTTCAAAACAATACTACTGGAGTTGCCGTTCCATTGTGTTCTTTTTGCTCCAAAAAATTATTATTTTGTTGGTAATGTTAAAGTAAAGAATATTATAAAGAACGTATCATGTAAAACTTTTCCTAATCATATAAAACTGCTGGAAGTATGAAACACAAGAACAAGTTGAATTGTGTTGTACATTTTTTTAAACTTGTTAATCATAGATCAAAAGTGCAGGCTAGTAATTGTTTATTTTGATAACTGGATGTCACAGTTTGCTTCCCAGTAATGTATTACTGAGACCCTATACTTTATGAAAACACATTCAGTGCAGGCCTCTACCAAGATATTATTAAGATTATTGCAGTGATTGCAACTTAAAATGTTGCAAATTATAACTTAAGATAACTAAAACAATGAGAGAGGAAACAAGCATCCTATGAAATTAGAGAACTGTAAAAAAGAATTTATTGGGTGTTTGGCTATTGTAAGCAAAATTCAAGAGCTTTAGGGAAAAAAAACTCTTTAAAACAAATTTAAAGACTCCCTGTATTAAGTCTTTTTAAAGTCTACTAAAATTAACGTTTTTTTAATACACTTGTTTCAACTTATTTTCATAGCAATTAACATTAAACGTGCTAACTGGAGATACATTTGGGATTTGGTGGGGTAATTGTAAACGAAAAATGAAGGATTGAAACATTTTGATTGATTAAAAATCGTGTACAAGTTTAAAAATTTTAAATAACTGCAAACAATAGTTATTTCAACCTTTGTTATTATGTTGCGTACAAAAAAATTGTTAAATAAATAATAAATTATACAGATCTATAATTCAATTTACAATTACCCTGACTTCATAGAGGTAATTGTAAACAAGTGTTTTTTTTATCCTTTGAAATAATGAAACAAAAATAGTGACAACTGGAAGCTAGTTGACATTGTACTACTATATGTTGTGTTTATAATCCTAACTGCATGTTTACAATTACCCCATCTTCGTCTACATGAAAAATAAATGGAAACAAGATAATTCAAACACTATGTTTATTAAAAATCATAAAGAAAGATTGTTCTGTTACATAATATAACAAGTAAATCATAGAATAAAAGTTTATCATTTTTCAAACACTTCCAGGGAACTCGTAGACAATTTGTCTGTTAATTTCCTTCATTTCTGGATTGGGCAAAATTGCCAATATTTGTTAAAAGCTAACAGTACTTTCATCATTTTCTTTTAGTATAAACTTTGTAGAAATTCCATTTTTGCTTTGATATCCTGGGATATAAATTTCTCTCTCATTATCATCTACTTTCAGTACACAGCAAACATACTTGTAATGAGTTTTATTGCTTGGTTCTCCAACAAAATCAACAAGAATAAATTTCCTTAGTTGAATCTTTTGTCATTCTGGTATTTCATGTTACTTCCATTGTATTGCCTTTTAAAACACTTATTGCAAATGATTTTCAGTTCCTAGACATTTCTTCTTGATTATTTCCAAGCTTTTTTTCTTGATACTGTCTTCAGCTTCTTTAACTTTTGCCAGGATCCTTCTGTTGTTTGAACTTCTCCTTATCTTTCTTGTTTCAAGTGAGGTATTTTTCTTTCCTTTTTTTTGTATCGAGTTCTGTAGATATCATGGATTTTTGAGTTTGCTAATTTCCGACATAAATATTTTTATGATTGCAGCTGGTGTTTCTGGAGTTTATTTTTGTTGTGTTGTTTTAATAGGCATCTTCTCAATAATCTTACTTGGTGGAGTACTTATCTGAGAAGCAGGTGTGCCTAGTATAGACAACATGGCTACATCACCAATAGAGTTGTTTGTAGGTGTACTGAACAGTAAATCTGTATAATAGCCCTACTCGTCTTATACTCATTTAGTTCTTTTGGACTGGAAGCAGATTCTGGAAATTTCTTCCATCAATTTAAAAATTCCTGTTGTTATAAAACTACCTATGACATTTTTACTAATCATGCCTTCTCTAAACACTTGGCCTAATAGTGTATAAAATTCATATTTTGACAATTAACAAACTCCTTGCCTTTCAATCTGTTTTTTTTTTTCTTTTGCCAAAGCTTATCAATTTTTTCTCCCAAGAAATATTTACAGGGCCAAAAACACATTTATCAAGGGGTTGAATTTTGTAAGTTAAATGACTTGGTAACAATTAAGCACTAACATAACAATACACCTGACTATTTATCAGATGGCAGGAATATATTTTCCACACTAACATACATAGGCTTAACAAATTATTTGGAAATGTTTTACATAGTTTTTTTTAATAATTTTTATTTTTATCAGAATATGTTTTAAGAGTGGTAAGCTCATAATAGTACCTAAATTTGACCAATTCTGATATTTAATAGTACTAAACAAAGAGTATTTGAATAACAGCATTTACAATTACCCCACAATCACATTTACCCCAATGGGAAATTTTTGTGGGGTAATTTTAAATGCAGTGTAGCCCTAGCTTGAGACTATACTAAAATACCTTTACAAAACATTACAAAAAGTTAACAAAAACTGTTATATTTGACTTTATATTGTTTTGGTGCAGTTTCAGATTGTTTCTGTCCACAAAATCAATGGACTCCTAAAGTCGTGCAAAACCGTTTCACAATATTTTTTAACATGAAAACTTCAGTTACAAATTAGGATATATTATTATATTAGAAGTCCAGCAGTACTCTGCAGTTTTGAAGGGAAGTTCAACAGATGATGTAAAGACAATATAGACAATACTGAATGTCTGAAAACTAAAATCTCCCTACCATTTACAATTACCCTGAATTTATGCTTTTCTATAGTCATATTGTGACAAGTTACAATCAATATGCTATTTGTAAATATCACTATAATATTGACGACTCGGAACACAAAGTTTTTTATAAGTAAAAACGTAAAGTTTTACCTTACAGCCTAAACCGGCTTTCACCTATAGAAGGCTTCATCAAACATGCTATTTGTCTGCTAATCTCATCAGCCAAGTTGATCCATTTTCTGGTAGCAAATATTCAAGCAAATAGAAGTATACAAGCAAAGTATACATATTTTTCACAAATAAAGTAACCAAAGTTCAATGATAAGAACAGTCTCTGAAACAAATCTTTCTATAAAAAGGTACCTACCTCCAAAATTAAAAAACTGTAGTGTTTACAGTACTGTAGATGAATAAATGTAGAATGCTTAATAATCCAATGTTTATAAATCAATAAAGAAAACACGAAGATTAAAATCTAATAAGAAAACATTCAATAGACATAAAGAAACAAATTAGTAAAATTTATTAATGAATCAAAGGAATTCAGAAATTCAATTGATAATATAGATTGATAATCAGACATTAGTACATAGTGTTACTAATTTCACAAAATGTTTTAACTATTGGATAGTGAACACTGGAATATAGTAAGCATACACATATTAATGTAAAGCACACTTTCATAAAAAGTGAATGAAAAAGAAAATACACAATTTCAACTTTTTTTAAACTGAAAACAAGAAATTCTTTGGAGATAGTGTAATGTGTTGTGTTACTGCAAGATAGAGCAGTGCTGTTAGTGTACTAATTAAGATGCATTAAATGTATAAATAAAGCTAAATAGCCTAATGAGTTATTCTTAGATGCAGTAATTCAGGTTAGGTCAAACTGCTCATTAGACTGTCTAAATTTTAAAGATATAAAGTGTTGATAAAGATGTTTAGGACCATACATTAAAAACACTGTTTGCACATATGAGTAGGAAGCAGATGTATTAATATAATATGTTACCCAACAAGATACAGGAACAATTATATATATTAAATTAAATAGTTAGTGGACTTAAAAACCTGCAATACAAACTCCAGTTTTTATAAAACAAATAGGGAGAGAATAATTGACGATTTCTTGTTTGGAAATATTAAATCTGTTTTCTTCACAAATAAGTAATGGCAGGTTATGATTTGTAATCATGGTTTCTCATAATGTATGGTGTTAATGACCTTTTTTTAAGAGCATGAAAACATTTTGGGTCATGACTGTTCTTCAAAGTTAAGAAGTTGTTATTTCATACTTTTTAATAACAACAGATACCGGTATTTGAAAAAAGGTTAATTTTACTGGTACATACTAAAGTATAGAGTTCTATTTATTTCTATTCATTAACAAAGGTCCATACTGTAATAATTTTGTATGTAATATACAAGCATTCTTTAATATTTTTACACGATTCTCCAATTTTATTTGCATTAATTCAGACCATAGTAACATAAAATTCCACTGTAAGCCATTATTAATACTTAATCATTTGCGTGTTAACAGAAACTGCACATTGCATTATGTTGAAAAGAGGATTTTAATGTACGTGTTTGGTTATACATTAGATTTACATAAAATCCTCTCTGTACCATAATCATGTGCGATAAATGGGAACTAGGTTTTAATTCTGGTACTTCCAATACATACAGCCTTTTATCCATGCAATAAACACAGCTTTTAATGTACACTACCTGAGGAAATGTTAGTTAAGACTAATTAATTTTAAAAACCCAAAAGGTTAAATTAGATTTTTAATCTTAGACATAACCTCCACGAATTGAGGTAGTACCGGGTAATACAGTTTGTATGTTATCTAGAGGGGGAGAGAAAAACAGTTAGTGAGCATGCGCGTGGTACCAAGGCAACCCGGTATACACGGAATTATACTGACTGGTGTAAAACCCAAAAGATCCAAATTGTTCTTTACACGACACAGTTGATCTTGTCAAATATTGTGTTACAGGTACATGGATAAGAATTACTCATGGAGAATCACTAGTGAAAAACTGGGGAACTGTACACCCAGCAGTGGGCAGATAAGTCACACTGCTTAGGATAATGATATGACATTATCCTAAGGCGTCTAGTATCAAAAGCTGTGAAATCCATTTTTTGACAACAGAAATTCTTTAAGGTTTCTTAAAGATTTAACCTCGAGGAATTCCATGTAAAAACAATATTTTGGATCAAAACACAACACATCATATTAAAATATGGATTCAAATATGAGCCTTAGTTTTAAAATCCACCAAATCCAGCTGTTTTTAAGTGCTTAGTTTCAAAGTTGACAAATCCCTATCAACCAATGAGGGCTTCCCGTTTTGTCATGTGACTTCCAAGCATGCACTGCGTGTTTGTTTACTGATTCTCCACATGTCAGACTGTTGTTTTCAATTGTGATAATTAATATTATTAAAACTACTGCTGATGTATCTTATGTTTGAAATGGTGAAATGGAGAGTGCTGTGGGAAGTAATTTAAAAGTGGTTCCTGGAAATGAAGTTAGGAAGAAAAAGCCTTACAAACAGGAATGGAAATGTAAGAAAAAATGGATTGAACTCTTAAGTATCCTGTTAATATACTTATCCATAAATCTACATTAGGATTAAGACACTAATTTACAGTTAAAAATAGTTTATAAGTAGTCAGTTTTCACTAAAGATTGTAGTTTTCACTAAAGTTTTCCACATTTTTTGTAGTCTCATGCTGCAAAAGGCATGATACTAACCTAGAACTTCAGCAAGGCATTCTTGTTCCAGGTATTCACCAACTAGACTGCCTGGTGTGCTAAAATGTAACCATACACACGAGATTGTTTACAAGTGTAATTCACTTTCTCTTCTTGACATTAAAAAATTTCATTCTATCTTTTATTCTTCTAAGAATAAAATTCAACAAGACAATTTCATTACTGCCCACGCCAAAGCACTGCCAACAAAAAAATAACGACCTGTTAACAACGGTCATACAGAAAAAAATGTTCCCACTTTCTGAAGTGTGATGGTTCAGAAGTTAGAGTATGTCGTGAGGCATTTTTAACCATTTTGAACTTGGAAAAAAAAGGATAGAATATTAGGTGTAACGAGCAGGCATTATGAAAGTGGTGGGTCAGTATCTACTGAAACAAAAGGTGGAAATAGAAAATCTGAAAAATTTGCTGAAAAACAGGCCAAAATTATTGAGTCTGCAAAATCGTCAAAGTAGTTGAGTCAACACTATAGCCCCGGCTCCACACATGCGTGTTCGTATACGAATGTTCGCTATTCGTACACAAATAACGAATGTGTGGATACGAAATTTGCGTTCGTAAACGAATATTCGGTATTCGTATACGAGCACGAATGTTTTCCGTCCCGAGTCAGTAAACGAACACACATCAAAGGGCCCCGAATATTCATGTTTTCTTTGTTCACGTTAGTATCCACACATGCGTCAATGAGTAAACAGCTCTGTTTCTCTTGTCCATACAAATTGGTAAGTATTTTTAAAATAATTCAATTTGTTTAAATTATAAATAAAATTAAGAAATAAGTTTAAAAGTAAATAAATAAAATGGTTCGTATATTTACATTGAAAGTCACTGTTATTTGAAAATAAAGTCATTAATAATTTGTCGACAGTTTAGTTCTTGATTTTAGATTCTTTAATTAAAATAAGAAAATTCTAATTGTAAATTTTTATTTTCTTTTTAAAAGGGATACAATGGAGTGGACAAATGAACATGTTTTGATTTTTTTGGAGGAGTACCAAAGGGAGCCGTGTATTTGGAACCCAGCTCATCCCGATCATAGGAACCGAAATAAAGTAGCTGACGCGTGGGAAAGAATACACATCAATTTAAGTTTTGATTGCTGTGTGAAGGAGCTAAAGAAAAAAAAGGATTCGCTAATGGCGTCGTTCAGGGCGATTCTCAACCGGAAGAAGAAATCCTTCAAATCCGGCATGGGTACCGATGACCTATTCAAACCCAACTGGTTTGCTTTTGAAGTGATGGAGAAATTTCTCGCTTCTGTTTACTGCTGCACTCCTACAATAAATACAGAGGTAAGATAAATAAAACAAGAAACATAGTTATTTTTTTATTGATATTAGATAGTTATACAAATATGTATTTGTTTTATTACAAATTCGTATATTTCAATATTTCTCCTGCTATTCAACTTTACCGATAGTCATAAAATAATCGGCAAATTCATCCCTCACGTTTCGCAATTTCTGACGATTTTCAAGGAACTTTTCGCAGGGGAAGTTGTGATGCGATACTTTGTGAATCTTGTCTCCAAGAGCCAGGTCGGACAGCTCCATCTACCGAAAATGAGTCGAAACAGCCTTGTGGATTGTACATAGCCCCTGAAGTTCGGCTTGTACCGGTACGTAAAAAGTTATGCAGAAATACACACGTCAATGTAATTACAAATGCCTTTTCTGGTTGTGGAAGCATGGGTTTCTTTAATATTTGAAAAACAGAAGCCATTATACCAAATACATTTTCAACTATTATGCGAGCACGAGAAAGGCGGTAATTAAATATTCTTTGATAGCTGGCCAGTTTTTGGACGCCGGGATAGGGTTTCAAAAGCATCTCACTTAAAGCAAAAGCATCGTTGGCTAGAGAAACGTAAGGCAAAGGAACATTTTTGTAACCTTCAATACGTGTTGGCTTTGGAAAGGCCACATTTTCCCCATAAAGTTTCTGATATAATGAACTATTACGAAAAACACCACCGTCACTGATTCTTCCTTGGCAACTACATCTGCGTATATAAAGCTGTAGTTGCTGTTGACTAGTGCCAAGAGAACTATGCTAAATCTACCTTTGTAGTTAAAGTATTCAGAGTGACTGTGAAATGGTCGTTGAATAATAATGTGTTTTCTATCCATAACTCCTAAGCAATGAGGAAACTGCCATCTAAAATCAAAATCATTTGATATTTGCAACCATTCTTGTTCTGTCATGGGAGCCTGGAACATAAAATATGAATTTTTAGTTTCATTTTGTAACGGGACATTTAGGCCTACCCGGGGTAATAAATAAATTTTATTGTGTTTAATAAAAAGGAAATAAAATTTTATGATGTAATAATAATTTTGGGAGACAAATGTAAATTCATAATAAAGGTAAATTTTATTGGAAACCAAATTATAAAGGGTAATTGTAAAATATTGTTCGTGAATTTAAACGACGCAACAAACCAACATGTGGATTTGTGTCAAGGTCAGCTCCAGACGCTAGTAGAACAGTTATTTTGAGACACGGGACTTACAAGTTATGTAACAGAACATCAGACCATATTACGTCAGTGCATACGTCACGCTGGAATCCGGGCGTGTCGGCCGAACCTCATGCTGGCATAGTGATACAAGGACTTAGGACATTGAGATTTGGAAAAACAGCCGCGGCCACTTCACAAAATAGTGCCGTTCGTCAAAGCCCAGTATGAAATTACTCCGTGAGCTGGCCGGTCACGAATTAAAGTTATAAAACAAGTTTACGGGCGCCCGTATCTAACAAATTATTTAAAAATGTGAAATTAATCAAAAGTAAACAGTTTAATAAAGTTATAGTTCCGGTGAACGAATGAAATAAGGAAAATGTGCGGAATAGAAACGAAATGCGTGGTAGAGACGGACTCGTCAAGATCTTGAGTTTGGCATATAAGTAACCAACAAGGGGTAAATCTAAAATCTTTAAAAAATTGAGAATGTTTTACTAAAGAACTGGTACCTGAAAATATACTTAAACTAATGAACTTAATAAACCGGGGGGGGGGGGGTACAGAAACAGAGAGAGAGAGAGAGAGAGAGAGAGAGAGAGAGAGAGAGAGAGAGAGAGAGAGAGAGAGAGAGAGAGAGAGAGAGAGAGAGAGAGAGTAAATATAAGAATATAAAAGGAGTGCTGGTTTGCGTATAAAAGAAAGAAATATAATTAATAAATAATAAAAAATCAATAATGGAAGAGATGGAAGATAATTAATTTTAATTGATTTCATTTCATGAGTTTGTAGCAAAATCTGCAAAGTAGTTAAATGCAGGAAAAGAAGTTTTATGTTTTTACTATGTGTATTATAGAATAAATAAAATTTTTTTTTTGTTCAATGCAAATATGAATTTAACTAATTTCTGCAAATAAACCATTCTGATCTCCTGTGTTCACCGAAAAGAAACTGGCCCGAAATGGTAAGTACATATATTTGTTCTTGTAGTTGGTACAAACACAAGATAGCGCCAGAAAAAAAAGTGAATAAAAGTAAAATTAATTAAGCTTTAATTATAATAAATAATGTTATATCACAATTGGCTTCCGAACTTAGGGACATTTATATAAAATATCTTATATAAATATAGGCCTACTTGGAGAGCGGAATGGCTGTTTAAGGTAAACATGTGTAAACATAAGTAGTAAGGTTATGATATGATTGATAGATGTGTATTATAAATAAGTAATAATTAAATAAAAATGATGAATACTAATGAAAATATTAACAATGAAGTCAGCTTCACTGACAGTAATACGGAAAGTCAGTTAACAGAATCGAGAATAATGGAAGGCGTGACGAGTCAGTCGACGCCGACCTTAGTTAAGAAAGAGAATAATAGCGATATGATGAGTATGATACAGTTACTGTTGAATAAATTTGATAGCAAATTCGAGGAACAAAAAAGTAATTTCAATGAAATGAATACACAAAATGTTAAATTTGAAAGTAACATGAATAAACGTTTGAATGAGACTGATACACGTTTGAATACAGTTAAAGAACAACTATTAGAATCAATAAGTAGCAATTACGAGAAAAGATTGACGAAATGAATAAAAATTTAGAAGGTAAATTAAATCAGATAATGAATAAGAAGTTAGGTGACAATGTTATAGTTATGACAAATATTAATAATGACAAAATAGTGGAAGAGGTAGTGTTAGATAATAAAGTATTGAATAGTGATGGTAATGATGTTAATTACAATTCTGAGAGTATAGTGGGGGTAAAGAATAGTGAAGAAACAGATAAATTAGACGAAAATAAAGACAATCAGATAATGAGGTAAGTAGGGGGTGAGAATTATGAGAATACAATTAAAAATAGTGCTGATGAAGTTTTAGTGGAAGTAGGATGTAATAATGGAATGTTATTGTGTGTTGATGGGTTAAAGAGAGTGTGTAAAGAGAGTATAGAGGTAGAAGGGTTGCAGAGGGTAAATTTTCCCCAGGTTTATTGTGAACCAAGGTGTTTACAAATGTCGTTGTTGAAGGGCAAGAGTCCCTTATTATTGGAAGACATGAGGTCTTTGAGTTGTTCCCCGAATTTTTATGAGTTAGTGCCCTCTGTATGGGATGGTAGAGAAAGTGTGATATGGTATTATGGTGAGAGATATTTAGAGAGAGAGTTGTGGGTAGATAGGGAGATAGAATTATATCAGTTAAAGAGAAATTATAAAGAGTTGATAGAGAGGTTAGAAGTGGAGAAGATAAATAATATGAAATACGTACCTTGTGGAATAGAGATGGATGATTATTTTGATGATACTATTGTCAAAGATAAACACTTACCTATTAATGTGATTGATATAGTGGAGGAGTATAATGATAAAATAACTTACCTTATGTTAACCAAAAATACTGATGGAGACTGGACTAAGATTACCAATGTAGACGGGCTTATGAATTAATGGGAGACAAAAATTTAGTTAATTACTATATTAATATAATTAACAAAAATAGTCATTACAATAATAACTATAATGTAATGTGTATCGACAAAAATGATTTATGTTATAAATACACCAGACTAATACACGATGACGGGGGGGTAAAATAAAAGTCAGTGAATGGACATTTTAAATATGCTAGTTTATGTTAATGACCTGGCTAGATTATGAAATGAGGTGTGGTAAACAGAAAAATTAATGACATAAAATTGTAAATAAATTTATAGTGAAATGAATTGTGTTTGTGTTGTAACAGGTATTTTATGTAAACAATGTGTGTATGTAGTAGAAATTGATTTTAATCAATATAATATTTCAGCAGATTAAATAAACAATGAGAGTTTGTAATAAATGAATTGTAGTTGTTTTGGGAGTAAGGTAATTAAAATATGTTGTGTTTTTAATAATTGATGAAATGAAATAATTTGAGATGAATTAATTAATGATTGTTATACAAATAAATTTTGATAATGAATTTAAATGATTTTGTGAGATTTAAACTTGATAATAAATAGTGAATAAATATAAAGTTGTAAAAGATGGAGTTTGGGTGATAATGATAAATAAGGCATGTGAGTTAATCAGAGTTAATTTTAATGGGAGTTAGAGAGAATAAGAAGTTGAAATACAAATAATGCAGAGAGAGGGTATTAGATATTTTAGGGACACAGTAGTGTTAGTGATTATATGTAGAGAAGGTGAGTAATGTAAATGGAGATTAAATAGTTCATGGTAATATTTTTTAGTGAGGGTCCAGTGTAGGGAATGATCAATGTGCGTCGTTGGGCAGGTAGTTGCGAAGGGTCGAAGAGTGTTTGCCGATATTTGGTGGAGGGGCAAAGGGTTATGCATGGAATTGCCAGGTTGGAAAACACACATCCTAGTTACAAAGAGGGTATTAGTTATTTTATTATAAAAGGAGAATAAATTGAGGTGAAAGTTAGAGAATTAGTGGAGGTAAATATTTTGGAGAGATTGGTGTCATCCTATATAAATCTGTTAGTGGTTGTTAGTAGGAAGAAAGGTGAGTAGGGTTATATATGTAAATGCATATTCAATAAAGAATGATAGTGAATAACTGAGAATCACCCAAACAAATAAATGATGAAAATAAATAATAGAAAAATTATAAATATAAATGGTAATGGATGAAAGGTAAGGTAAATTACAGGTTGATAATAAATTTGAATTTTGTGGAGAATTAAATGGTAGTAAATGATAAATAATTAAAAGTTGATAAAAGAATGGTTAATAGTTAATAGAATTTAAAGATAAAATAAAGCTGTAAGGTGTGTAATTTCTGATCAACCTTAAATGTGAATTGTTTATATTAAGGTAATAACCAAACATATAAGAATTTACCCTCTGTAAACTGTAGTAGCAGTATAAGCGTGAACCTTATATGTCTTTTGATAGTTTCCCCACATTTCGGGCGGTCACGGTTTCACCAAACCCTGGCCGTGGGAATTATGTAAGTAGATACTAAATTGGTGAACATAGATATTGACCGGGGGTAACAGGGGAAACTACATAACTATGGAACAGCGGCTATCGTCGAAGGTGGCGATAGTGCCGTTTTAAGGGTGTGTGAATCATTTTAGAAGGATTACTGGTGTCCTCGGACATCAGTAATGCCGAATTGTATATATAACGCTGAAACAAGAACAGGGTAGGCAGCGTCTACACCCTAATTAAAATTGCAGTTCTTGCGGATGCAAATGGGTGCCACAGTCCACCATAAACAAACAATAGAGTGTATGGAAAGGGAGCTGGCCGTTACAAGCCAGGGTGTAAACAATAGAGTGTTTATGCAACCAGGTAAATGCCTTGCACGGTTTACCCGTGAGGTGATTTACCTAATTGTAACTGGGATAAAGGGGGAATATTAGATTTTGATGTAGAAGGAGGTTACTAAATTGTTAGTAATGAATTATTGAACAGAATATTAAATTATGTCAATGATGTAGAATATGTAGTTGATTTTATTATGTACTTAGATGATTTTGTGTTGATTTGAGATGTTTTGATGGAAATGATTAACCAAGTTTGAGGAAGATATAAGGAAATAATTTGTTTAGATGTAGTTGATTTTGTCATATATAAGAATTTTTAAATGAATTTAATTGTTTTGAGATATTAATCCTAGGAGGAAAGGTATTTGTAATATTGTAATGAGAAATGTTTATTTAAATTCTGATAGAATCAGAGGAATATATTTTGAATTTTGGGAGTAAGATGTAACAAGAGAAGGGTATGAAGAATGTTGATATTGAGGCTGGATGTTTTATATTTTGTTATAATAAATACAATACTTATTCGTATATTCATTCATATATATATATGTTAGGAGTTAAGGAAAAAACCAGTGCTTCTTAACGCAAACCAGCACAGCTAAGGGGAAACAGATCAGTGAGGGATATAGTAATATAAGGCCACTAGTTGATATTTTGATTTGTTGTTTCAGTGTCTGGTGATGCTGTGGCGGCGATCCTGAGCTGGCCAGCGCGTCAGAGCAGGAGCGTTAAGTACCTGTCTGACTTTATGGTGTTGGGATTTCGAGAGAGAAGTCCAGTAAGGTCATTCAGGTTCGGTCACGGTCACTGGACCAAGGGTGAGTTAATTATATTTTTTTTATATAAACCATACAGGGGGTTGAGGCGACATATCCTGACTGATCCCTTTAGCAAGTATGAGTGTGTCAATGAGAGTTTTTATGCTTCGGCATAAAACCTCTCATTGAGGGGGTATTGTAACGGGACATTAAGGCCTACCCGGGGTAATAAATAAATTTTATTGTGTTTAATAAAAAGAAAATAGAATTTTATGATGTAATAATAATTTTGGGAGACAAATGTAAATTCATAATAAAGGTAAATTTTATTGGAAACCAAATTAGAAAGGGTAATTGTCAAATATTGTTCGTGAATTTAAACGACACAACAAACCAACATGTGGATTTGTGTCAAGGTCAGCTCCAGACGCTAGTAGAACAGTTATTTTGAGACACGGGACTTACACGTTATGTAACAGAACATCAGACCATATTACGTCAGTGCATACGTCACGCTGGAATCCGGGCGTGTCGGCCGAACCTCATGCTGGCGTAGTGATACAAGGACTTAGGACAATGAGATTTGGAAAAACAGCCGCAGCCACTTCACAAAATAGTGCCGTTCGTCAAAGCCCAGTATGAAATTACTCCGTGAGCCGGCCAGTCACGAATTAAAGTTATAAAACAAGTTTATGGGCGCCCGTATCTAACAAATTATTTAAAAATGTGAAATTAATCAAAAGTAAACAGTTTAATAAAGTTATAGTTCCGGTGAACGAATGAAATAAGGAAAATGTGCGGAATAGAAACGAAATGCGTGGTAGAGACGGACTCGTCAAGATCTTGAGTTTGGCAGATAAGTAACCAACAAGGGGTAAATCTAAAAGCTTTAAAAAATTGAGAATGTTTTACTAAAGAACTGGTACCTGAAAATATACTTAAACTAATGAACTTAATAAACCGGGGGGGGGGGGGGGTACAGAAACAGAGAGAGAGAGAGAGAGAGAGAGAGGGAGAGGGAGAGGGAGAGGGAGAGAGAGAGAGAGAGAGAGAGAGAGAGAGAGAAGAGAGAGAGAGAGAGAGAGAGAGAGAGAGAGAGTAAATATAAGAATATAAAAGGAGTGCTGGTTTGTGTATAAAAGAAAGAAATATAATTAATAAATAATAAAAAATCAATAATGGAAGAGATGGAAGATAATTAATTTTAATTGATTTCATTTCATGAGTTTGTAGCAAAATCTGCAAAGTAGTTAAATGCAGGAAAAGAAGTTTTATGTTTTTACTATGTGTATTATAGAATAAATAAAATTTTTTTTTTGTTCAATGCAAATATGAATTTAACTAATTTCTGCAAATAAACCATTCTGATCTCCTGTGTTCACCGAAAAGAAACTGGCCCGAAATGCTAAGTACATATATTTGTTCTTGTAGTTGGTACAAACACAAGATAGCGCCGGAAAAAAAGTGAATAAAAGTAAAATTAATTAAGCTTTAATTATAATAAATAATGTTATATCACAATTGGCTTCCGAACTTAGGGACATTTATATAATATATCTTATATAAATATAGGCCTACTTGGAGAGCGGAATGGCTGTTTAAGGTAAACATGTGTAAACATAAGTAGTAAGGTTATGATATGATTGATAGATGTGTATTATAAATAAGTAATAATTAAATAAAAATGATGAATACTAATGAAAATATTAACAATGAAGTCAGCTTCACTGACAGTAATACGGAAAGTCAGTTAACAGAATCGAGAATAATGGAAGGCGTGACGAGTCAGTCGACGCCGACCTTAGTTAAGAAAGAGAATAATAGCGATATGATGAGTATGATGCAGTTACTGTTGAATAAATTTGATAGCAAATTCGAGGAACAAAAAAGTAATTTCAATGAAATGAATACACAAAATGTTAAATTTGAAAGTAACATGAATAAACGTTTGAATGAGACTGATACACGTTTGAATACAGTTAAAGAACAACTATTAGAATCAATAAGTAGCAATTACGAGAAAAGATTGACGAAATGAATAAAAATTTAGAAGGTAAATTAAATCGGATAATGAATAAGAAGTTAGGTGACAATGTTATAGTTATGACAAATATTAATAATGACAAAATAGTGGAAGAGGTAGTGTTAGATAATAAAGTATTGAATAGTGATGGTAATGATGTTAATTACAATTCTGAGAGTATAGTGGGGGTAAAGAATAGTGAAGAAACAGATAAATTAGACGAAAATAAAGACAATCAGATAATGAGGTAAGTAGGGGGGTGAGAATTATGAGAATACAATTAAAAATAGTGCTGATGAAGTTTTAGTGGAAGTAGGATGTAATAATGGAATGTTATTGTGTGTTGATGGGTTAAAGAGAGTGTGTAAAGAGAGTATAGAGGTAGAAGGGTTGCAGAGGGTAAATTTTCCCCAGGTTTATTGTGAACCAAGGTGTTTACAAATGTCGTTGTTGAAGGGCAAGAGTCCCTTATTATTGGAAGACATGAGGTCTTTGAGTTGTTCCCCGAATTTTTATGAGTTAGTGCCCTCTGTATGGGATGGTAGAGAAAGTGTGATATGGTATTATGGTGAGAGATATTTAGAGAGAGAGTTGTGGGTAGATAGGGAGATAGAATTATATCAGTTAAAGAGAAATTATAAAGAGTTGATAGAGAGGTTAGAAGTGGAGAAGATAAATAATATGAAATACGTACCTTGTGGAATAGAGATGGATGATTATTTTGATGATACTATTGTCAAAGATAAACACTTACCTATTAATGTGATTGATATAGTGGAGGAGTATAATGATAAAATAACTTACCTTATGTTAACCAAAAATACTGATGGAGACTGGACTAAGATTACCAATGTAGACGGGCTTATGAATTAATGGGAGACAAAAATTTAGTTAATTTACTATATTAATATAATTAACAAAAATAGTCATTAGCAATAATAACTATAATGTAATGTGTATCGACAAAAATGATTTATGTTATAAATACACCAGACTAATACACGATGACGGGGGGTAAAATAAAAGTCAGTGAATGGACATTTTAAATATGCTAGTTTATGTTAATGACCTGGCTAGATTATGAAATGAGGTGTGGTAAACAGAAAAATTAATGACATAAAATTGTAAATAAATTTATAGTGAAATGAATTGTGTTTGTGTTGTAACAGGTATTTTTATGTAAACAATGTGTGTATGTAGTAGAAATTGATTTTAATAAATATAATATTTCAGCAGATTAAATAAACAATGAGAGTTTGTAATAAATGAATTGTAGTTGTTTTGGGAGTAAGGTAATTAAAATATGTTGTGTTTTTAATAATTGATGAAATGAAATAATTTGAGATGAATTAATTAATGATTGTTATACAAATAAATTTTGATAATGAATTTAAATGATTTTGTGAGATTTAAACTTGATAATAAATAGTGAATAAATATAAAGTTGTAAAAGATGGAGTTTGGGTGATAATGATAAATAAGGCATGTGAGTTAATCAGAGTTAATTTTAATGGGAGTTAGAGAGAATAAGAAGTTGAAATACAAATAATGCAGAGAGAGGGTATTAGATATTTTAGGGACACAGTAGTGTTAGTGATTATATGTAGAGAAGGTGAGTAATGTAAATGGAGATTAAATAGTTCATGGTAATATTTTTTAGTGAGGGTCCAGTGTAGGGAATGATCAACGTGCGTCGTTGGGCAGGTAGTTGCGAAGGGTCGAAGAGTGTTTGCCGATATTTGGTGGAGGGGCAAAGGGTTATGCATGGAATTGCCAGGTTGGAAACACACATCCTAGTTACAAAGAGGGTATTAGTTATTTTATTATAAAAGGAGAATAAATTGAGGTGAAAGTTAGAGAATTAGTGGAGGTAAATATTTTGGAGAGATTGGTGTCATCCTATATAAATCTGTTAGTGGTTGTTAGTAGGAAGAAAGGTGAGTAGGGTTATATATGTAAATGCATATTCAATAAAGAATGATAGTGAATAACTGAGAATCACCCAAACAAATAAATGATGAAAATAAATAATAGAAAAATTCGTAGTTAAAATGTAATAATGGATGAAAGGTAAGGTAAATTACAGGTTGATAATAAATTTGAATTTTGTGGAGAATTAAATGGTAGTAAATGATAAATAATTAAAAGTTGATAAAAGAATGGTTAATAGTTAATAGAATTTAAAGATAAAATAA
Source organism: Magicicada septendecula (assembly GCA_034769895.1). Classification (NCBI taxonomy): domain Eukaryota; kingdom Metazoa; phylum Arthropoda; class Insecta; order Hemiptera; family Cicadidae; genus Magicicada; species Magicicada septendecula. The sequence goes on from CM068368.1 coordinate 459,123,417, forward strand.
AGCTGTAAGGTGTGTAATTTCTGATCAACCTTAAATGTGAATTGTTTATATTAAGGTAATAACAACAATGTTAATTATGAGTGTATTGTATGTATTATGTTTGTTATGGTGTAGGAGAATTAAATAATAATAACCAAACATATAAGAATTTACCCTCTGTAAACTGTAGTAGCAGTATAAGCGTGAACCTTATATGTCTTTTTGATAGTTTCCCCACATTTCGGGCGGTCACGGTTTCACCAAACCCTGGCCGTGGAATTATGTAAGTAGATACTAAATTGGTGAACATAGAAATTGACCGGGGGTAACAGGGGAAACTACATAACTATGGAACAGCGGCTATCGTCGAAGGTGGCGATAGTGCCGTTTTAAGGGTGTGTGAATCATTTAGTAGGATTACTGGTGTCCTCGGACATCAGTAATGCCGAATTGTATATATAACGCTGAAACAAGAACGGGGTAGGCAGCGTCTACACCCTAATTAAAATTGCAGTTCTTGCGGATGCAAATGGGTGCCACAGTCCACCATAAACAAACAATAGAGTGTATGGAAAGGGAGCTGGCCGTTACAAGCCAGGGTGTAAACAATAGAGTGTTTATGCAACCAGGTAAATGCCTTGCACGGTTTACCCGTGAGGTGATTTACCTAATTGTAACTGGGATAAAGGGGGAATATTAGATTTTGATGTAGAAGGAGGTTACTAAATTGTTAGTAAAGAATTATTGAATAGAATATTAAATTATGTCAATGATGTAGAATATGTAGTTGATTTTATGATGTACTTAGATGATTTTGTGTTGATTTGAGATGTTTTGATGGAAATGATTAACCAAGTTTGAGGAAGATATAAGGAAATAATTTGTTTAGATGTAGTTGATTTTGTCATATATAAGAATTTTTAAATGAATTTAATTGTTTTGAGATATTAATCCTAGGAGGAAAGGTATTTGTAATATTGTAATGAGAAATGTTTATTTAAATTCTGATAGAATCAGAGGAATAGATTTTGAATTTTGGGAGTAAGATGTAACAAGAGAAGGGTATGAAGAATGTTGATATTGAGGCTGGATGTTTTATATTTTGTTATAATAAATACAATACTTATTCGTATATTCATTCATATATATATGTTAGGAGTTAAGGAAAAAAACCAGTGCTTCTTAACGCAAACCAGCACAGCTAAGGGGAAACAGATCAGTGAGGGATATAGTAATATAAGGCCACTAGTTGATACTTTGATTTGTTGTTTCAGTGTCTGGTGATGCTGTGGCGGCGATCCTGAGCTGGCCAGCGCGTCAGAGCAGGAGCGTTAAGTACCTGTCTGACTTTATGGTGTTGGGATTTCGAGAGAGAAGTCCAGTAAGGTCATTCAGGTGCGGTCACGGTCACTGGACCAAGGGTGAGTTAATTATATTTTTTTTATATAAACCATACAGGGGGTTGAGGCGACATATCCTGACTGATCCCTTTAGCAAGTATGAGTGTGTCAATGAGAGTTTTTATGCTTCGGCATAAAACCTCTCATTGAGGGGGTATTGTAACGGGACATTTAGGCCTACCCGAGGTAATAAATAAATTTTATTGTGTTTAATAAAAAGGAAATAGAATTTTATGATGTAATAATAATTTTGGAAGACATAAATGTAAATTCATAATAAAGGTAAATTTTATTGGAAACCAAATTAGAAAGGGTAATTGTCAAATATTGTTCGTGAATTTAAACGACACAACAAACCAACATGTGGATTTGTGTCAAGGTCAGCTCCAGACGCTAGTAGAACAGTTATTTTGAGACACGGGACTTACACGTTATGTAACAGAACATCAGACCATATTACGTCAGTGCATACGTCACGCTGGAATCCGGGCATGTCGGCCGAATCTCATGCTGGCGTAGTGATACAAGGACTTAGGACAATGAGATTTGGAAAAAACAGCCGCAGCCACTTCACAAAATAGTGCCGTCCGTGAAAGCCCAGTATGAAATTACTCCGTGAGCTGGCCGGTCACGAATTAAAGTTATAAAACAAGTTTATGGGCGCCCGTATCTAACAAATTATTTTAAAATGTGAAATTAATCAAAAGTAAACAGTTTAATAAAGTTATAGTTCCGGTGAACGAATGAAATAAGGAAAATGTGCGGAATAGAAACGAAATGCGTGGTAGAGACGGACTCGTCAAGATCTTGAGTTTGGCAGATAAGTAACCAACAAGGGGTAAATCTAAAAGCTTTAAAAAATTGAGAATGTTTTACTAAAGAACTGGTAGCTGAAAATATACTTAAACTAATGAACTTAATAAACCGGGGGGTACAGAAACGTAATGAGAGAGAGAGAGAGAGAGAGAGAGAGAGAGAGAGAGAGAGAGAGAGAGAGAGAGAGAGAGAGAGAGAGAGGAGAGAGAGAGAGAGAGAGAGAGAGGAGAGAGAGAGAGAGAGAGAGAGAGAGAGAGAGAGAGCGTAAATATAAGAATATAAAAGGAGTGCTGGTTTGTGTATAAAAGAAAGAAATATAATTAAATAATAAAAAATCAATAATGGAAAAGATGGAAGAAACATGAATTTTAATTGATTTCATTTCATGAGTTTGTAGCAAAATCTGCAAAGTAGTTAAATGCAGGAAAAGAAGTTTTGTTTTTACTATGTGTATTATAGAATAAATAAAATTTTTTTTGTTCAATGCAAATATGAATTAAACTAATTACTGCAAATAAACCATTCTGATCTCCTGTGTTCACCGAAAAGAAACTGGCCCGAAATGGTAAGTACATATATTTTTTCTTGTAGTTGGTACAAATACAAGATGGCGCCGGAAAAAAAAAAAAAAAACAAAAAAACAAAAAAAAAAAACTAATTATAATAAATAAAGTTATATCACAATTTTGATGCATTTTTTACCTTAATAGTATTAAAATATCGGTATGGAGAACCATACATGACTTCCATATTCTAAGATTTATATTTAAAATCATTTCCAGCCAAACAGCCAGGGAAGGAATTTTAACAAAAAAATACTTCTTTCTTGCCAATAACGTAGTACACATATAAAAA